>PVLD010013428.1:0-56198 GCA_004027595.1 Dinomys branickii | reverse complement strand
GGCATTCTCTTTGGACCTGTTTCATTATTGGTAATTCATTCCTGAATTGCTCTTGTAAGGTTTCTATTTGTTTCCTATTTTCTTCTAGACTTTTGTCTATTTCTCTTCTGTGTAAATGGAGCATTTCTTCCATCATTGTTTTCATCTCGTTTTTTATCTGAGAAATCATTGTGGGTATGTGGGTTATTTCTGCTTTAAGTTCTTTCACGGCCTGTTGGAGTTGTTTAATTTCGGATGCAATCGTTTCATATCTTGAAGTTATGAGGCTTCCTGGTTCCCTTGTTTCTTCCTCTTCAAAACTTCTTCTGGGTGGGGTTGAGTTTTGAGAGTGCGTTTTGCTCCTCTGTTTTCCCATTTTTGGGTATCAGATTCAAAATGTGGAGCTATAAATTCCAAAGGCAGTTCAGCAGGCGGAGGTCTGCTGCAAAGGCTGCTCCAATGATTCCTTCTCTTTGGGAGAATGTCCCTTAAGCTTTCTGCTGAGATTTGTTCTTCTGTCTTCCCTTTTTGGGGTATCTGATTCAAAATATTGAGCAGTAGATTCCCCAGTCAGTTCAGCAGGCAAAGGTCTGCTGAAGAGGTTGCTCCAATGACTTTTCTTTGGGGGAATGTCCCTTAAGCTTTCTGCTGAGAGTTCCGCTTAAAAGGCTGTACAGATATTGGTTAGATTCTCCCTACCTAGTGACCTGCATGAGGTGTGTAAGACCGCTCCCCCGCCCTCCCAGGGTTCCCTGCAGGTATAGGGATGGATCTCCTCCCCCACTTGGTGATCTGGTCGCGAGTGCCGATATCTCACCAGTTTTTGGAGTCCCTGCAGGCAGGAAGGTTCCAAGGTGCCAGTCTATCCTTTGGGGCTTTCTGTGCGGCCCGCCCGATGCGCGCGAAATGTGGGACTGCTGGGCGTTGCCGCCGCCAAAAAGCCGATCTCTGTAGGGAGTCGCCGGAAACCTGCGCCGGCTCGGGAGGCGGGAGGGACCGAGCTGGCTGTGTTCTCAGGGCGTTCGGACCCAGCCAAACTTCCTCCCCGCGCGGAGCATCTCTGGCTCCCAGCGTTTGGGGCCCTCTGCGCGGCCTGCCCGATACGCGTGAAACGTGGGACTGCCGGGCCTCTCCACCGCCAAAAAGCCGATCTCTGTCGGAAGTCGCCGGAAAGCCGCGCCGGCTCGGGAGGCGGGAGGGATCCAGCTGGCTGTGCTCCCAGGGCGCTCGGACCGAGCCAAACTTCCTCCCCATGCGGATCGTCCCTGGCTCCCAGTGTCTGGGGCTTTCCCACGTCTCGCCACGGCAGCCTGGTCCGCCCTACCGCATCTCCCCCGGCATCTCAGAGAAATACGCCCAGTTTGAACTTCCCAGCCGAGGTCCCGGCATTCACGCTCGCCAAGTCTGTCTCGAGCTGGTGGTGTTTATTAAGGAGGATCGCTCCCTTGCTGCTCACCTCGTCGCCATCTTCCCATCATCTCCAGATTAGTGTGTTTTTGTGGTGGTGTTCTGCAAAGTTTTAGACTGAATTGTGCTAGAATGAGAACAAGTGCGCTTTCTGTCTGAGATCTTTGTGCAAATTTTCAGAAATGTGAGCATCATGTCATGGCTGAGAAATTACAAACAGCGTGATATGGTTGTAGTGAAAAGAGTGATACTGAAATAATGCATGGGGTTAACTAAATTATCTAATTAAATGGTGGGTTTTATTAATTTGTTAATCAGTTATTGAGAAGCAGCCATGAATTACAGGTACAAGTCATGTTAAAATTCTTGTCTCCAGTTCATTCCAAAGGATAAGGTATATGTGTCCATTATAGCTTATGTCACAACACTTACATGCGGTACATACACTTGTGTACTCCACTAAGACAAATTTCTTTTTTGCAAATGTATATTCAAAATTCTTGCAGTGTACTTCTAGAAGTTTGGGTCTGTCTATACGGAATAGTGGCCTGGGTCTATTTCAAGTAACAGATTTAATTTAGTTAATTTTTATCTTCATGTTTCCTTTTATCTTTTTAAAAGACCAAAACCCATGAATTTATAACTGTATATATTTTAGTGTCTGAGCTTATTCGTTTGGATAATAATAAAGAAATATAGATTAAAATGATGAAAGAAGCCCTTGAAATCACTGGTATGAGACCAAACAGCATACAGATCAAAATTTTCAATTGAGAATTAATTTGCCTCCAAATGCCCCTGAGATTGCAATAGATACACCCAAAAATAACACTTTCACAACAGCCAAGAATTTGAAAAAGGAGATGAGGTGCACAAAATATATAATTATAATCTAGATCAGAACTATATTTACCATGTATATTAGCCAGAACTATGTCAAAGGAAACTACAGAATAATTGGAAACATCCTTTTAGCTGATTGACCCTATAGAAACCTAAAATTTGAAATATGTGTATCAGATTTTAAGAGTAAGGAAATTACATACAATCCCATTGAAATAAATTGAAAGACTGTCCGTAGAATATCTGGGACAGTCAGTGTTTCCCTCTCTATTTCTCTGTCTCCTTTTTTTTTCTGAGAAAAAGATCTTTGGAAACATTTATTTTTTTCATTCAAAATGAATGGAAGAATTGGTCACTAAAAATTGAATGTTTTCTCAGCACAAGATAGGTTTTCTACAGTCAAATTTGTTTTCTAGTGTTTTAAAAATGTCTGTGTTTGGGGCTGAGGATGTAGCACAGCGGTGCAGCACCTGTCTGACAAGTGCAAGTTCATAAGTTTGATTCCCGGTAGTAAAAAAAAAAAAATCTTTGTGGTGGCATGCAGAAACAATCTCAATATCATCATTTGTCCATCGTACAGTGATAGTGTATTAAATCATTTATGTTGTTACTAAAAAATACCCATGCCGATTATTTTATGAGAAAAGACTTTCAATTAACTCTCAATTCATGAGAATCTAGAGCCTGATACTAGAATCTTCTCCCTTTACTGTTTCACACATGTGCCACAACGGGGAAGAGATTGTCACAGCAGGAGTGTATGGATAGAGAGAGACAGACAGACAGACAGACAGAAAGAGGCAGAGAGACAGAGAGACAGAGAGAGAGAGCACACTATAATAAAGGAAGGACGAGAGATTAAGGGATCAGGCTCACACTTTTGTAAAAATTCACTCTGCCCTACTGGGGTCCCAATAGTACTCCAAAAAAATCCTTTCAGGGGTGATGTGCCCAGTGACCTATCCACTTTTTACAAGGTCCTACTTTTGAAATATAAAACCACCTGAGCATGGCCACCCCAGGGACCAAGCACATAAACATTTCACAACACACTCAGACAGTATCAGAACTGTAGCAGACAGCCACTAATTCACATACCCTAAGCATATTCATGATGATTTCACAGAAGATAGACCTACTCAACTGAAAGAAACTCACATCACTTACTGTGCATAAATTTGAGTGGAAAAATCAAAGTTCCTTGGTCATGTAGGAAAAACAGAAAGTCCATCAAATTTTCAAAATGGCAAAGTAAATCTCATTAGATTTGAAAATTTTCTAAATAAAGTTAAAACTATTATTTCTAGTAAAGTTAAAAGAGACATTTCATTCTCTTCAGAATAGGACATATTTCAATACTGGAAAGAAAAGAAGAACTCTTTTGAAAAGGGAAATCTGATTATAAAAAAAAATGATTTATTATTATTATATGTTGACATGTTTCTCTAAAAATTATAACGGCCACTAGTTTTTAAATCTGAAAATATATTCTAGGATGCATTTGTATTTCATTCAAGATTTTTTATATTTCCAATCTCTGGAATGATTACTCAATAAATTGTGTCAAAACTTTTTAAGTACTTAAGAAAATAGTTGAAATTTTATCAGTTGATGTATTTCTTTAAAATCTATAGATTATATCAGCAACAATATGACTACATATATATATATATATATATATATATATATATATATGGAAACCCAAGCTATCATTTATTATATATTAATATTAATATTTATGGTGTAGTTGAACATGAAATTTATTCTGAAGTACAAAAGTAGCAGGAAACAGTATAAAATTTTTAAGAAGACGTTTGAATATTTTCTTCATATAATAAGAAAAATGGTCAATAATTTCAGCTGGAACACATTCTTTAATTAAAATTGCTCTGTTAAGGGGAAAATGCTACTCTAGGTGTAGTAAAAGGAGTGCTCTTTCCGTTGGTGGGAATGTAAATTGGTAAAGGCCTTTATGGAAAATAAGGTGAAAGTTTCTCCACAAATTTCTTTGGCTTTGAAGTAGTTTTCTCCATGGGGACTTCTTTCTCCTACCATTATTCTCTTATATTTTTAGATGAAATTAATTGCAAGGTTCATTCAGGCCTATCCTATTAAAGATTCATATCTTCCCAGTCATTGGAGCAAAGAGGACATTACCAGTGATAACTCCAGAGAGAACCGTTGGCAAATCATTTCCTATCTGGGAGAGCGTCTCATCTAATTTTCCTGAAAATTGTTTCCCACCCTGGACTCTGCCTATTATTATATATAATTTTTGGGTTTTTATATACACTCCCTGGCTTCTGTCCTCCCTTCCCTAAGGCAGGACACAGAAACTGGAATTTATTTTCCTCAGTGAGAGTCAGTAAGACCAAATTTCCTTAAGTTTCTCCAACTTAAGTTTGTCTAACTGGAGTCCGACGCACTGCCATTGCTCTACGAAGTGTCAAGCTTGTCTATCTGACGTCATTTCCTAAGAGATCATAAGACCTCCATTTCAAAAGACGACCCGTCCCAAACCCGAAGGAAGAGAATGCTGTACAGAGAGGCAAGGAACCTGAGCCCAAAGGCCTTGCTGGATTTCCACAAATCTCTGAGCACTGGACAGACAAAGAAGTCTCCACAAAGCCACAAAGACCAGGGTTCAGAGGGCTTCCACGGAACTGAGCACACGGAGCTTTGTGGGGAGGCCGCAGCCTCAGGGGTGGAAGCCAGGCTCCGCTCCTCCACACCTTGCCCTTTGTGCACTTCCTCTGCTTCCTGTGTAGTCGGCTGGTAAATGCATCCCTGAATCTATGAACTATGCAAGCATATTAGCAAATTTTACCTGAGTTTAAGTAACTGTGATCCATAGCCAGTACGTCAGAAGCAAAGGTAAAACTACCAAAGTTCTTTTTTAAAGAGAACCAGAGACGAGGCATTTTTGTGAAACACAGACTCAATAATGGAAATTTAGTGGTGTGGATTGTGACAGCGTTGATAGGATTTGCAGGCCATATGATTGATTTCTGCTACAGAACTGATTGCCTAATGTAAAGGTGAAAAAAATATATTTAGCTCGCAGGTATCAGAAGTGAACTACATTGCAAGCATATAGCAGGAGAAAGTCTGGCTTAGCGATTCCTCTGTCCACCATCTCCGTCTCTGCTCTTAATAAGGGAATATAAAGTTCTAGTTCACATTGGTTATCGGATAATCATTTTTCTGTGATTCACAGTTATAGGTTTCAGGTAATTTCTTCTTTTAATCTGTCTGTTTTCAGTTCATCTCTGTGAAACATCAAAGAGGAGAAATTGCCATTGCCAGCATATTATCCCACTATCAAATGATTTGTGTTAACATATTTTTATTTAGCTATCTTTATAGAGACTTCAAAGCAACATTTTAATGTCATTTGGATTTTGAATCTCTGTGGAATATGGCATAAATAATTTAATATAAATAATAATAATTTGGTTAAACCCTTAACATACATAGATGCACATGTATACTATACCATAGAACTTCTGGTCAAAAATATATAGTTTTAACAATTTTGTGGAGTGGGAGGGCAAATCAACTAGTTCATAAAATTAGAATGAGTTTTCTTGTTTTTCTTTTTTTTTAGATTTCTTATACAGGGTCTTGCTATGAAGTTCTGGCAGACCTTGAACTTACTATGTAGCCTAGACTGGCATTGAACTCCTGGCAATCCTTCTGCCACAGCATTCTGAATGCTGGGATTGCAGGCATGCACCGCCATACCTGGACTAGAATGAGTTTAATGCTTAAAATGGGTGGCAGAAATAATTCTGTCTGACAATATTCTAATGGTAAAATATTCTGACCCATCAATGTGCAAGAGAGTAAAGTATGATTTTTAAATTCAGTACTGGCAAGACTGTGAACAATAAGTGTATAAAAAATAGCCTGACAGTGAACAATCCTCAGGAGCAATGGCAAACATGAAATCGTTTCCAGAGAAAGGCAAGTCCTTGGAGCTGCTGTGGAGAAGAACTGCTACCAAAAGTAAATTCATTTTCCAGAAAGAAGGCCATGAATGAGATATGCCAACATGAGCATAAGCAGATGAAAGAAATAGAAGCATTTACAAATAGCTAAAGAAAAAAAAAAAAACAACTATCTGGGCAAACACTTGAAGGTGTTATAGGGCCAACTTTCACTTAGGGCCCTGTACTAATCCATAAAGTAATTTAATCTTATTTGTTAGTCAGGGAAAAAAGTCATAATTATATGACATATATGAAGTGGAATCTTTTAGAAAGGCATATTTTTCATTCAACAATCTCAACTGGATGACATAAATAAAGATTCAGTGTTTTCATTTCTTCCCCTTAAAGCTTTTTACCTTGTAGGTTATATCTATGTAGTTACCTCTCTATCTTCCTATCTATCCTCTGTCTATGTTCCACAACTACATGCAAACCCAATATGTCAGGCACCTAGGTTTCGTCTTCTTTCTCATTCTCTTAACCTTACTTTCTAGGAATCATAATGTTTAAAGTCTCTTAAAATATGCTGCATATATTTTAAACTTGTAAACAAAAGATTTGAGAGCTGTCATTCAGAAATGTCATATCTGTTGTCGGTGGTTCATGAATAATTGACACTGAGATTACCTAGGGAAATTTACAATTAGCCTTCTCATTAACATAAGAACGAACAGCAGGCTGCTTGTTGAATGCTAGATTTTAGCTTAAGTATTTGCTCAACAGATAAAGAGTTTGTAATAGAACCTCTAATGAAAAATTCATCATTTCAGTGTGATATCCCATGGGTTCCTAAGTTACTTCATGAATCAATCATTGAAAAACCAAGAATATGTATTCAGTTATTAATTTATAACATTCAACTAACTGTGAATAAGCATATAATAAAAGAAATCAATCTGAAATAAACATATGATAAAATGTTGATTTCAACTATAGTGTATTAGTTACCTTCTAATCATTGGGTCAAAATTCCTGATGCCTGCCACTTAAAGGATAGGAGGAATCTTGACATAACTTTCAGAGAATATGGCCCATACTTGCTTGGCTCCAAGCCACAAATGGCATACCGTAAGAGAGGAAAAATGCTCACCCTATGACAGCCCAAGAGTAGAGAGAGAAAAGCACGGGAGGAGTTGTAGACAAGAGTACTCCATCACGGACCATGCTGCTAGTGACATACCCCTTCAGAGAGACGCTGTCCCCTAACGGTAGATGAAACACTGAACTCACCAACGGGAAATCCACTAATGGTAACAGAGCCCATGCGATCCAGGAAGCATCCCACGCCTAAGATTTTTGGACTAAATTATAGAAACCATAACATTAAATCTGAGACTTCCAAAAGACTAATGTCCACTTCACTATGCAAAATGAGTTTATTTTATCTCTAAGAGTTACCAGACTTTAAAGGTCCCACTGCAGATGAGGTGTCAAAATCCATCTTCTTCTCTGGAACCGATGACAGACTCTTAGCTATGAGCTCCTGTAAAACTCAGAAAGAAATTTTGTTACTCAAAACACACAGAGGCACAAGGTAAACAACAAAGGGAGATATAAAGGCAACCGAACAGAGCAAGACCAAAACTTAACAGAGGAATGATTCAACCGTGTGTCCATTACCTGAGGAAGATTGTGGTGAAATATGCACTAAAAAGGGCTTGGGCAGCCCCCTGCCAATGACTTTGCTGGTTACAGCCCATGTGATCTCTCTCTTGGGCAATCTCCCTGCAATGCCTATGGTTTTCCTAAGCACACAGTCCACATTTCCATCTTTCTTAGATCTCCACTGTTTCCTTGGCTTCAGACTCACAAAGGCCTCTCTGGAATTCATTGTCTGACCTCCATGATGCCATAACTTTTATATTTCACGTGCCTGACAAACTTGCACCACTTAGGTGATGGCAGTGTTTTCTTCTAGGTTAAGCAGTAGTTGGGCTACAGGAAAAATGGCTGTAGAAGCCTCGGAGTACATGGTGAATAAGCTGAAGGAAACACTTTCTAAGTGACAGTGGTATAAGCAGGGAATCCTGAGGTTCTTATCCCAGAATGAGGTTTATTAAAGGAGTTTTCCCTTATAGCACTGACACTGAGTATTTGAAGGATGATTTCTGACAAATTCCTTGCATGCCTTCAATATTTCTGGTAATTGTTGCTAAGCAAGCACTCGGATTTTTAATATTGTCCCTAGCTCCAACCTTTCTCACCATTCATTGCTGTTGAAACTGTAATCTTTTCAGTTATTTTGGTTCATTTTCTTCTCTTAATTATCAATATAAATCTTGCTAAAAGCAGCCAGTAGTAGCCATACACCAACCTGAGTGCTGGGCTTCCCTAACATTTCCTAATATTTTCTCTACCAGAGAAACAAAACCATTTTTGATAAAAATGCACTATTAAGCAAAAAAAAGTAAGGAAATATATATGAAAATGGATACTTAAAATAATACAAATACCTTGGAAAAGAGAGCTTACTTTTCATGATGTAAAACATTGATACCACATGAAGTACAAATACTAAATATTCAGTTAAGAAAGATTACGTATGTACCAAAGATATGGACATGGTCATAACATTGATAATCATTATACCTGAAAAATAACTCAAATAATCATAAGCAAGGGAATAAAAATGTGAGACTAAAATAGTGAAATACTAGGCAGTTATGAAATTAAGGAATCCCCAGTACACAAGGTTGCATGCATAAATTAAGACATGCAGAGCAAAATAATCTATAAAACAAATAAGAAGTATTTATGATGACATATAGAGTTTGAGAACAAAATCAATTCAACTTGGTTAATATGAGATCAATGATTGCCTTAGGTGAGAAACATGAGGATTGGGGCTGGGGAAAAAGGGGATTGGGGAGTGGTAGGCAACTTAAAAAGATTAAATATGTCATGCACATGTACAAACTCCCTGGAAGGAATGTTACCATTACATATAAAGCATGCTCTGATTTAAAATAAATCTGATATTTTAAAAAAAGTAGAGAATATTTATTTGAAAAGAGAACAGGAAATATCTCTCAGGTATGAGAGATATTCTATACTCATTTGAGTGACATTTAAAAGGTGTTTATGTTGACAAAATCATACAAAATATTCACATAAATGTATACATACACTTAAGAAATAAATCTTAATGATGTACATTAAAATAATAGTATACCTTGACCAGACTGTTTTTATGCAGTGAAGCATAAATCAGGTGTTAGAATATTTACTATTATAATTCATCATAAAAAACACTTCAGTAAATGCTAGGCGATGATTGATAAAATTCAAGATACTTTCAAAGGTTTAAAAGCTTTGAAGCAAATTAGTAATGATTGATAGTTTCACTGCATTCACAGAATATATCCATAAATGCTTTCTGACAAATGTTATTTTTAATGATGAAATGTTATCTTCACTTGATAATTATTTTATCATGACTTCTATTTGATATTCACTAGAGATTCTAAATACGCTTGTAAGAGAATCATAGAAAATAAAACACAAAATTTGAAAGCAAAAAAAAAATTTATTGGTACATTTTAGATGTGCATAATTATAACATTCATCGTAGAGAATTTGTACCTTTACATGATACATCTTACCCACTCTTTTTTTCTAATTTCTCTTTCCTCTCTTTAAGCCCTCTTCTCCTTATTCGTAAAAGCTTTGTTCCACTTTTCCTTCTATTCTTTTCTGCTGTCCCTTCCTTTCTGCCTCCCTCATTGTTTGTTTCCCTTCCCATCTGAACATTTTCTTCTCACGTCCCGGTATCTATTATACATTTTGTTTCTTATTTACACTTTCAGATTCTCATACCAGAGAAACATTGTGATATTTAAACACATGTGTCTAATGTACTTCATCGAACAATATGGTCTCTAGGTACATCCATAAGTTAGAAATGTCTCAGGCTTATCCTACTATATGGCAGAGTAGTACTTCATTTTACATAGAAACTACAACTTTATCCATGTATCAATTGGTGGGATTTGAGCTTGTTCCAAAACTTAGCTTGCAAACTGAAATTGATGCACGCAAAGACTTTATGAACAGAACACCAGTTGCACAGGACAACACACCGGAAAATCACAAATCAACAACTGATATCTCATATTGTTAAAAAAAAAAAAAAGCTCACCAACAGAGTGAAGAGACCACCTACAGAATGGGGAAAATATTTTGCCAGCTGTTTCTCAAAGAACTAATAACTGGAATATATAAAGAACTAAAAAAAAAAAAAATCAGACCTTCCCGAATTGAAAGACCCAATGCAAAATGGACATCTGAAATGCATAAATACTTATCATATGAAATGGAACAATAATATCTCATAAAAGTGTTCAATATCACCAGACACTCAAAAGATTGATTAAGTTAAAACAACACTGAGATTCTATCTCACTCCAGAAAGAATAACTACTATCAAGAAATTAATCAATAACAAAACTGATGGGGCTGTGGGAAGAAAGGAAATCTACTTTTGGTGGGTATGGAGACTAGTGCACAAGTTTGGAGATTACTCAAGAATGAGGGATAAAGTTCCATTTGACCCACTATTTCCCATCTTAATATCTTCTTGAAAAATTAAAAAAAATTATTTGCAGCTATTATTTCTATATTAAAGATTCACAGGAATAAATACACCCAGTATTAGGATTTTAAGAGGATAATTGTCTGGACAGGAGGTTTATTCCCCAAATATATTTTTACATACCAACAGTGCAATATATTTCAAGGACATAATTTAAAATCATAACAGAATAAATGAGGTACCTAGAAATAAGACATGTGCAAGATTCTTACAGAAATATAAAGTTGTATTCAAATATTTTAAAAAACATTCACAGATGAAAGTGGTTCTTTGGTTAAATGTCAGTATTTGTTATGTTTGCTCTCTAGTTATCCCTCCAAAGCCTCGTGTGCTCATAGGATTTTTTTCAGAGGGGGCTGAATCTAAAACATGTGATTGATTTGTAGTGAAATACTGGGGTTACTAGATATGGGATTAAGGGTGGGGGATTGCTGGATGAGTCTACTGATTGGACTGGTACCACCCTAATCCTAGGAGACTGGATATTGTATAAGAGACTTTTTCCCTTCCTCCCTTGTTGCTTTTACTATCTTCTCCTATTGTGAACTTGCGCCACTTTGTAATGTTCCACCCTGCCTTGGAACCACCTAAATATGGACAAAAATACCTACAGCCTGTGAACTAAATAAACGATCCCCCCCCCTTACCATTGGGATTTTAGAATGGCACTACAGAACTGAGGTCATTGCTATCATGTGTGACTGTGTCATTCCCATACCTTTGGAATAGCTTCTGGGACAAATTTGGAATTGTTTGTTGACACCATCTGAAAAATACAGCTGAAATGCCTTAGGCTGTTCTGTATGAGAGATTCTGTTCAGAGCTCAGAAAACCAGAAATCTGAATTCTGCCAGTAAAGACAAAGCTCAGGAGTTTTCTGCTGGTAAGAAGGACTTTGTTGACTGTTGGGCTCCAGATGATGTATGTTACAGGTTGGCAGAGACTTTGTTGGTATTTTGCCCATGTTGGGACTTTTCCTGAGACTGAGCTTCAGTATGGCAGATAAATTTATCTGGCACAAGAAATTTCAAAAACAGTTGAATGTTGAAGCATTGGCAGTTGGGGGCTTTTAGCCAGATTTATGTTGAAAATCAAGAGCAAAGAGCCCAGCAGAGTGATTTAGTACATTGTAAGTTTGACCAGAGGGAAGCTCCAGTAAAGCTGTGTACTGAAAAGTAGAGCAGAGGAGATCTGGTGTGCTAAGGAGGAATTTGAGAATAGAAAACATGACTTAAGGGTATCACAAGAAGCAGGAGGATTCCACCCTTTTCCGCCTCAAAATTGCAACAGTGAAAGACTTTGCTTGGGGAAGAATGCCCCAGAAGCACATGTTCCAGAACAGAAGAGGCCTGCAGAATTTGTTCCTTTGAATTGGATTCCGAATGCTCATTGAGCTATGCACTCAACACATACAGCCAAAAGAGAGAGAAGACTTGCTACTGCTTCACCTGGCAGAAGAACTTGATATCGTTGAATTGTGCTGGTTTTACTCACATGCAGACTTCAATAGTTGTAGCGTTACGAAGGCTTCCACCCAGATTTCTGAAGGCCTGGGAGGCCGGTCAGTGTGCTACTGAGAGTGCAGTAAGTGAAGATGTCAGTGTGAAGCCAAAGAAACAATGGAGATTCCAAAAGTTTCAAGAAACCAGAACCATGGATCATCTGTGGAAAACTACAAGGAGGGAACAGAATGGGCCCAAGAGAGAGGAGCCGTGGAAGCTACAACCACTAAAATACTGTAGGAGTGGAACCACCCACTTTGGAGTTTGCATCTTATGACAGATTGCCTTGAATGCTGCAGATAATACTACAGGATTTAAGGTTTTCCCTGCTGGATTTTGGATTTGATTTGATCTCATTCCTAGCCTGATTGTAAATTTTGGAATAGAAATGTCTATCTTGTGCCATTAAATGTGTGATGTATTTAACTCTTTCTTCATTAGTACTGGTCCTCACAGCTAAGAGATTGATTTAAGTCTTAGAGGAAACTGTGGATGTACACTTTAGCAATGCTTCAACTGTTAGACTTGATAACTCTTGGAGAAGGAAAAGACCCTATTTATATTAAAGACTTTGTGTGAATCTTTGGTGATCAGGGACAGAATGCTTTGGTTTGTGTCTAGGTGTCCCCCAAAAGCTTCATGCAGTCACACTGCTTTTTCAGAGGCGCCTAAATATAAAGTGTGGGGTGCTGTTATTAAGTGTACTGTGCGGTTAATGGTGGTTGATTGTGGGATCAATCCACTCATTCAATTAGCGCTGCCCTAATTTGAGGAGATTAGGTGAAATACAAGGGAGAAAAGAGGCTTGTATTCCCCTTCTCTTGTTGAGTTTGCTGCCTTCCACCCTCTCCATGGTTGTCTTTCTGCCTTATGCCACCCTGCCTTGGAGCCAGAGGGTTATGGACTGAAACATCTGCAATACCTGAAGTAAATAAACCTTTCCTTTTTTAACTCTGTATGCCAGGTATTTGTCTCAGCAATGAGAAAAGTAACTAAGAGCTTTAACAGATATTTTCAGGGACAGCAGCTTCTATGACAACCTCTCCACACAAAAGCATAAAAAATTGCCCCTAAAATGGCTAAAATCTCTACTTGCTGAGTGATCATTAATGTTACTGTATTTACCTGAACACTATAAGGGATATGTGTGTGTGTGTGTGTGTGTCTGTGCGTGTGTGTGTGTGTGTGTGTGTGTGTGTGTGTGTGTGTAGATTACTATATATAATGTGTATATGCATTTACTACTATATACACATTATATATAGTAATATATTATGTAATATATAATACAAAAACATAAAAATATATAATACAACAAAACATAATTCTTCAAAATTATCATCCTGTTGTATCTCTCTTACATACCTAAAAACTTACACCAGGTTTATATGATTCTCATGTGTTTGACAAGAATAACCACAAAGCACATCAATGGAGGTTGATTAAAATTTATTTTTATTCCTCAAACCTTCAGTTGTTCTCAGAGTATTAAAACCTTGAGTACTGAGTATGTTTTTGATACTGAGCTACCTCCTTTTGTTTTCACATCCTTTCTAATGATAGTGCCTATGATTTTCATGATACAGATTTTGAATCAGCATTGTATCCAAAGCATTTTATTTTCTGTTAAGAATGTTAAGATCATTCTTCACGTTATTATTTGGTATCCCAGGTAAAATAAAGTTCTTAGACTTCATGTCATTGAGGTAAAGGTTCTGCGTCTATAGTGAGAAAAGCAGATTATCTTACCAAAGAAAATGTGATGGGGGAGGAGGAGGGAGGTCATGCATTATATTTTGGAGTGGTAGGAGCAGGAAGATTTTTAATTTAGTTCAATCATTTGCATGTCACCAATTTATCAGTGTAAGATTTTATTGAATGTTTTATAACTTCAAGTGAGAAGGTTAATGTGGCAGATCAGAATTCCTTTGGACATTTTCTTATCTGAAGAAATGATTCTGAGCCACAACCTCTGAGCTTATTCATAAATGAGTTTGGAAAGATGGCTTTCAGTAGTTATTAATCAGCAACTTTTCTGCATATTCTTGCCAACTGCAATATTATATGACCCATTATCTGAAATACTCTTAGATATGTATTTTTGGCCCTGTCAAAGGAACAGAAAGATTCCAACAGTAAATTTGACCTTCAAGCCAGTGAGGTTTCTTTGAGAGAATTATGCAGAACTAAATAAACAATTACTTTCCTTACTTTTTAGATGTTACATTTTCTCTGAGTACATCCTTTCACTAACATTACATGATGATATAATTTCAGTTACTTTAAAACAATAAACAAATAATGATCATTTTAACTGAGAAAAGAAAAGCTTACAATGAATTTAAATATGCCACTAAAATGCATGACTCAACATCCAGTCACTGACAATGACATACTCTTTATTAATGAAATATTTATAATGAAATCTTGAATAAATCACAATTATTTCAATACACATTCTCAAATTAGCAAAATTTGAACAAAGCTTAATTAGTTGTAGCTATTGCATTATTGTATTAAGCCTTGATTTTAATCAAGTAACAATTATAGCATTGGCCTATAATATTTTATATTGATATATGTATCTGTTAATCATATACATTATACAATTATATAATAATTTGTATTATTATATATCATCCATATTACATGTATTCTATATTTTATATTATAATATAGTATATATTAATATATTATAGTATATATTATATACTTTAATGGGTATGTATATAAATTAATTTTTATATACACAAATTATAAATTTGGGGACCTAGCAAACTGGCAGGATTCTCACCTTCATTTCATTCATCTCTTGTATGCATATATGATCCCGTAATCCACCTTCCACTTCCCCTTCACTTCTCTTTCCCTCTTTGAAGCTGCTGTGTCAGGTGCTAGGTGGAAGGCCACTCTGACAGGGCAGGTAAGTCTTCCAAACCTTTCCAGGACACTGTTATCTGTTCCTACCATCAAGTGCCCATTGTTCAGTGCTGAAACCCAAGATAGACCTTCAGAATCAAATTCTAAAGAAAGAGGCTGCACACAGCAGGTATACTAGTAAAGTTGTTTAAAACGCTAGTCCTTGAGAGGATAATGGAGAAAACGTGTGTAAAACTGTTAACCTAGCAATCAGAGGAAAATACTACTCTTACTTGGTACTTTCAAAAATGAAAATAACTTTTTAAAAACCTCTGATTTTGAAAGTGATGTTTTCAGAAGACTAATCAGAGTAACATTCTCATACTGACCCCAATCTGTAGGAAGGTGACAAAGTGGTCTTTGTTATTGTGAAAAAGAAATTTCTCGCACAATTTAAAGAAAAAAAGTAGCAACTAATGTTAACCAAGTCTTATATAAAGAAGCTTAAGCTGCAGAGACTAGAGAAAAAAACGCATTTGAGAATTAGAGTAGGACCTGAGTGGAAATTATATCTACCATTAAAATATCTAGCCAGGAAAAAATAAGTTGACCATTTACACTGACCCAAAATGGTAATGGATTTTTGAATGGAACCCATCTATATAGAGAACTTATTTCATATCAATACTATTTCACAAATCCATTTCCTATATTTGTAGGAAGAGTTATTCTGAGATGTTGAAAAGTGAAATCATTCTGTGTTTATCTAAAATTATGAATTTATGATAATTTCTAAAAGTAAAATGTACTGAAAGGAATTAACACGTCTGAGGCTTTTGCTAACAGTCTTCTTAAAAACTAAATACCTAATTTGTACTCTTTCTGTTAATATAGAAAGAGTGGGGGGAAATGACTTTTTATGCTCCTATCAGTAATATTCTGAAGAAATTAAATGTCAAAATATAATACAATTAGCTATTTTAATCATCACATCTGAATATTCCAAACCTAATAATTTGCAAATGTTACATTTCTCTCCTTCACTGTCCTTTCTTAGAGGGAGAGAAACTCATTTCTTGCTCCAAGTCACAACAATGAATCTCTAGCAAATCTAAACTAATGAGAGTATCCTAGCTCAAAAATTTATGACCCAAGATGGACACAGCATTCCAGTGAATCACCTCACTGATTCCTTCACTGTTTCTCTGAGGCTCGCTTGAGTACTTCTTATCCCTTTCTAATTATGAAAGGATCCAAGTACAGAAGTTGTTGGGAACTTACTGTCCTATGTGATATAAGAACTCTGGTTTCAATAGAAAGATACACAGAATTAATTTGACATGAGCTCATGTTTCCGCAGAGGTGTAGAAAGGCAAAGAGCAGGAAGAAGGAAGGCAAGAGGGGAGGAGAGAGACACCAGGGCAACACTCCATATTCAGTGTGTCACTTAATGGCTGTAACCTCAGTAGTTTCAGACCATGAAATAATAAATATTCCTGCTTCCTAAAGTTGCTATTAAAACTGAAGTTTCTTCTCTTTTTTATTGAAATAATATTAAAGTTCTACTTTTCTTTTATTTTGCTAGTATCAACAAAATACAAGGTTGAAATTGCTTCCTAAAGTGAATGGACTAGCATCACCCATTTCCAGCTGAAATAGCTCTAAAAGCATCACTTCTTTTCTTTACTTAATATAATAATTACTTTCATCCTGGTGAAATGGAAAGATAGCCTGATATCTTTGCTATATATTTAAACAGTGTATAATTATTTACTGCACACAATTTTTGTCTCAAAAATCAATTTTGATTAGTTTAGGTTGACAATACCTATTTTGTTTTTCAGTGGAGCTCTTTCTTTTTTGCATCAAAATATTATTAAAGTTATATTTTTTATTTCTTTAGTGTGAAAAAAATACTAGATTAATTTACACTTTATCAACCTTTTCAATCACAAAGCAGAATTTCTATAAACACAAGTACACCCTCAATAAAATGGGTATAATATTAAAATATCGAGAACAGGAGGTCCAAGTTAGGGTAGAGGACTTGAATGAACTGAGTAAGCTAAATGAGTAAACTGAAGTCCACAACCTGGATAAGCTTAAATTAAGCCACAAAACGCTAAAGCCCAAAGCAAAAAGGATGAATTGCTGTGTAAGTTTAGAGAAGCCTATAACTGGAGTAAAAAAGAACCAAAGAAATACTAAAGGTCTGCCTTCTGTACCACAGGAGTTTGACAAGCATCTCCACATCTGTGTTTTCACAGGTCATCGCTCCCTTTCTCAGGCCTTTCCTGGGCCGGGAAGCGATCTATTAGCCGCAGGGTAGGAAAGCCTCAGTGGTGCCCTCCTTTTGGAACGCCTCTCAACAAACAGGAGTTTTCCTTGCATTGTTCCTCATGAACCACTTCCGGTCAGTTCTCCCAACGCTATATTGCCAGCATCGTTCTTCTGTTAGCCTCAGGACAAGAGTCCAGGGAGAGAACACTGGTTATAATATGGTAATGATAAAATTAATAACTGTGGGAATTTTGTTGCTGAGACAGGGAGAGTAGTAAGAATCCAATTTACTGGGCTTTGCCCCAAAATACAGATAGAAAATCCTGTGCCACCTGAGTGAAACTGTGAAATCCATCAGACTTGGAAACGATGACCCTACACTGTATTTTCAAGCAACTATCATATTCGAGGTTTAGAAATTCATTATGTACTTGCACTGGACTTTAATGAAATAGTAGCAAATTGGTCATGGCTTCTTAGAAACTCTTAGATAAACTGAAGTTCAAAATTTAAACAGAGAAGATAGTGGAGTAAATGATATATTCTCCTCTAAGATATAGGAATAATTTTCAATTTTTCTGAACTTACCAACACTGTTTTAGACCCTAATGCAAATCTTTATAATTGGCTAAAGGAACTTAAGTAATATACTGGCTTTGTTGATGCTCTTGTCTTTATAATTGTGATATGGAGACATCGTCATATTACTTTGCGTCTATGCATGTGGATATTGTTGTGTTTCATTATTTGTTTAACAATTGAGTTTTCAAAAATAGCTTGTTTTTTTTTAAATTTGTATTTTGATTTTCAAGGAGTATTCTCCACAGTACCGTGTACTGAAAACAAAATGTTCACTTTTATAAAATATTCAAAATATCCTGAAACATTTACGAGATTTGACAGAATATTTTAATTTTCACATGAATTTACACATGGAGAATATTATTGCATTCTTCTACTCACACTTCGCGACTAAAGAGTAGGTAGTAAGTAATTTAGAATGTATAGAAAGTATTTACAATGTTTCCAAAGTACTTTTTTTGTAACAGGTATAGAACTCAGGACCTTCCTCTTTCCAGGCAAACACTTGTTCTGCTGAGCTATATTACCAGACGCTCAAAGTATTTTTTTAATAAAATTGAGAAATATAAATTATATGTCCTATAAGAAAAAGACACACAATTATTGTATTGTATGGGAAACAGCTTGGAGAAAAAGTTACGAAAGTACTCTTATAGTAATATTTAATATCAACTGCTAATCTTCTTTTTCTTTGCAAATGAAGGGAGGACTCTGGAGTATAAGCAATATAGAAACAATAAAATCAATAAAACTAATGAAATCATTTGAAGTTTTCTTGAGGAAATCACTGACAGAAAAGGTAACTCTGACATCATATAGTGCTTTTGATGAAACCCCTTATTGGAGACGGCCTAATCTTTTGAGTTACATAAGCATCCAAGTAAATATCAAATACACCACTGAAATATGGATCAAAAATTATAATTTTAGCCAGGTGTGGTGGTGCATGCCTGTAATCCCAGCACTTGGGAGGCTGAGTCAGGAGGATCGTTACGAGTTTGAGACAACCTGGGCTACAAAGTGAGCTCAAGGCCAGGTTGAACTGCATAGCAAGACCCTGCCTCAGAAAGACAAAAAAAAGTTATGATTTTCAGTAACATTTGAATAAAGTGGCACAAAACAATTCAGTTATATTTTAAATATATGACTAAAATATTATGAATTTGGTCACTTAACTAGCTTTGTATATGCTTTGATGTAACTACTTCTGGTGGATATATGTATATATAATGATAATTTTATGATAAAACATAACAACTGTTTTAGTAAGTGGAGCAGAACTCTTCTATTTATTGGCTTATTTCATTTTCCCAGAATTCTTTCATTCTCTGCTTTTACCTTGAATTTCTTTTAGAAAATTACCCTTTTATTCCAAAGTGTGTAGAACTTTGTCAGGCTGTCCTGCTTTCTGAATTAATTAAGCTAGGCACATTTTCTCACTGCAAATCTGAATTTTTAAGCCAAATTAAAGCAAAGTAGATAGTTTAAAACAGTAGGTAGGATGTCTAACTCTGAGATCAATGTGTCAGAAGATCTGTGCTTCCTGAAGAGACTTAAAATTTGAAGTTCTAACAAATCTATGTGCTGATATTAACATGTATAGAGCAAGATTTGGAGCAGATAAAGCCCATGTAGATGTATAAGTCAAGCACTGACAAGTCGGTAATCAACGCTTTGTAAGATGGCTTTGATGAAAATATCTCAGATGCACAGAAGAAATGACACAGAAATAATGATAACTTTTGAACCAGAGCGAGTCTGCCGAATGCTATGATAATGAAGGACGGAGACCTCCGCGCCAGTCCTGCCTCTGAGCAGAGGCATGTGAGAGGAGGTCAATGAAATGAACTGAATTCACAGAAATGGGAGTTCCCTCGGCTTCCAGGGGCTTGTTTTTTAATACAGACAAAAGGACCCCTGCTGTTGAATTTAGTCTTTCCTCCTGATAACTGTAATTTAAGTTCTGCCATTCCGGTTTCCATTCTCCCCGCCCCCGACCTCTGTCCCACAGACGTGCGCTCATGACTCGCCACTGTCTCGCTTGCTATCGACTTTCTGCATACGAATCACAGAAGCAAGAACCGTCACGTCCAGACTCGGAAACCACCCCTGGACAGCTGCACCTTATAGCTTTTCTCAGGCATCAATATTCAAATGTCTGTGTTATTTCAGATACTTTCTTTATTCTTAGATTGCTTCATTTTATTTATTTTATTTCCTCCTCAGAACCAAAGGCACTGGCCCATTTCAAAGCGTGGAAGACAAATGGATATGAGAGAGATGGGGCGGGGACGTGAGGGAAATATTGGGTAGAATTGTTCTTGTTGTGTAGATACCTCATTCTTGAACTTTCAAGAAGTTACTGAGACAGTTTTGCATTACAACTTTCAGTATTAATTTTTGTATGCTAGAGAAATGCTACATATGATGAACTGATTTTTAAGAATGATGGGTTATTTACAAACGTATGATATATTTTTCTGTCTGAATCTCAGTTATAAATTGTAGGGAGGTGGCAGCGACTAAAATGTACAGAATTTGAGACCTAGTGCAGCACTTGTAGGAGGAATAAAGGTTGTGAGATTTGGGATGATTGTAATAGTAGAAGGTTTTGACAAGTGTAAGTAGTAGAGGAATCAACAAAGAAAGGACACAGAAGGGAGATAGGAGTTTGAACAGAGACAGGAAGTTGGCGTTGAGGCGATCAGGAATGATTTCTAAGATAAACTGACATGCACACAAGAGCAAATGTTCTCATGAACAAACGATAAATTTCACGATACTCAAGATGAAAAAAGAAAGAAAATAGAAAGAGCCACCGCGTGTCTCTTGTAAAATGTAAGATCTTACGGAAGGGCATACAGCAGCCAGAGTAAATTAGAAAACATACAGTGCTGTATCAAAGATATTGACCGTGTTAATAAATATCAATCATCTAAGAAAAAAAGAATGCACTCTAACTGCACTTTTTCTTATGGAGAAAATTAAAAGAAGAATATTACATTTTATGGCATCTCAGTTGCCTGAAAATAGATAAGAAATTCTTCTAAAAATATTAAATGCAAGTTGGATGAGGTGGCACACACCTGTAATCCCAGCTCGAGGGAGGCTGAGGCAGGAGGATCATTGTGAGTTCAAGGCCAGCCTGAGCTACAATGTGAGCACAAAGACAGCCTGAACTGCATAGCGAGACCCAGTCTCAAAAAAGGACAAATAATAAAATTTAAACAAATATTAAATACATACTAGGTTTAACACTTTTAGAAATGTACTGTGGAGCAGGTACTCTTAATTATTGTGGTATTCTAAAATAAAATATACAATGTCATATATATGAAATTTTACTTCATTGTGAAAGGAAGTTTTTAGTATTTAGTAAAATTTGAATTACCAAGCATCTATTTAGAAGGAGTCAACACATTTCCTTCAAACAATGTACATGCATATTTCAAATAGATTGTGGATTACATGTTCTAAATATTAGATATTAATTTAGAGTAATATTTTCATATGCTTTGATATAAAATATTTCATAGAAGACAAGAAACAATTAAACTGACATTACATTAAATGTTACTGTGCATTTTTAAATGCACAGTAAAAGATGATATGAAGTAAAAGAGTGTACATCTAGTCAAAAATAATTCACATATATAATATAAAATGTACACATTTTTATTGGCTGCTAAATGCACCAACTGTGGAAAATACTGAGAAAAATTTTAAAATGTTTGTTATGCATAAGTCATTAAAAAAATCATTCTAGAGAATGGATTTTCAATCTCCTAGCAGTCAGGGAACAAATGAAATCATCACAAAGTATTATGTCTTACCCACTTAGTTAGAAAACATGATGAATTTACCAAATCCATGGCCCTTTAGACAGTCTTGTAAGGGGATTAACTTGTTTAAGTTCTAGAGGAAAAATCCCAGCAATATCTGTGGAAATTAAATACATATATTTTTGAGTAGAGATTACCTTTAGAGACTACAACCATTAAATAAGAATATCCATCAGCAGGAAAATACTCAAACAATTTGTTCTACACAAACTATGTAATGCTGAGCAGGAATTTTAAAAAATATTATAATTCTGCCCTGCTTATTTTGCATAAGTGTGCATAAGTTTTTGGGTGAGAAATATCACAGTTTTAGTAGTGTTTAGATCTGATGTAAAATAAAAATATGCAGGATTGGGAGTAGGAATTAAAACTGTGAACTGTATTTAAGTGCATATTTTAGTACAGTTACTTACAATACAAATATAATTGGTAATATCATAAAAACTCATTAGAAAGATTTTTAAAAGTCAATATACAAAGTAGATCTGTTCTTTGTGAATGTCTTCTAGAATTTGAGTCAGAAAGTTCTTGAGAAGAAAACTAAATTAATAAAATAAATTCTACTATTTTATTTGATATGAGAGAACTAACTATAGATTAATGTAGTAAGAGACATGTATTTGATCTTAGCTCGGGGTTCCTGGGATACAGGTCTTGATATTCTTGGGGTTTCCTGAGTGATACAAGTAAGAGGAGGCCAGCTTAACTATAATGTCCTTCCAAATATATAAGAATTAGTCTGGCAAGAAACCTGTGTGCATTTGAGCCACTAGACACCTTTTGGATTGGAACTGGCTGCTGAATTCATCAAATATGACATAAAAGATTTGGAATCCTCAGCCTCAACTGTGATCTCTGCAGAGACAAAAGGAGCCCTAAATTTAATTCACCACCAACAGACAGTGATTAGGTAGACCTTACAGTCATTTTGAGACCTTCCAACATTCTCAATGAAGGTTGCAGGGGGACATTTAAGCTGTAAACGCATTGCAGTACTAGGAAGACTGTATCCTCTAAGCACGCATTTACCAAGCATCACTTCCATGTGACTGCTCCAGAGTTGTATCCATTGTAATAATTTGGCAGTAGTAAGTACATGATTTCCTAAATTCAATGAATTTTTCTACAAAATTATTGAATTTGAAGTAGCCATTCTCGGAACTTGTCATTTGTGGCGGCTCTGTTAGAAACCTGGAATGTCTGAGACTCATGATTGAAGCATGAAATGGGGGAAATCCTGGGGGAATCCATGCTTAACCTGTGGGTTTGATTTTACCTCTAGGTAGTTAATGTGAGAATTAAATTTAATCATTGGACAATGAACTGAATTCCAGAAAGTTGGAATATTATTTTCTGGTGTGAAAAGGAAAATATACATTTCTTGCAGAATTTGACTGTTGATATGAATTACCAATAAATCAGGCTGTATGATATTTGTACTATGCATAATTGGCCCTCCAAAGATGTTCTGAGCCAGCTCGTCTAGAATATAAAGCGTATTTCCCTCTGTAGAAAAAGAGACATTGAGGATGTAGCTGCACTAGAACTTTCAAGCTGAGTAGATTATTCTAGATCCCCAAAATGGGCATGATCTGGCCACATGAGTTATTAAAATTGGAGAACACTTTCTAACTTTGGTCAGACACATAGCTAATGAACAAAGATCAGATATTTGAAGGATTTATATTTGAAAATTGCCAAGAGGCAAGAAAGAATCATAAGTTAATTGGATTTTCCTAGGTCCCCAAGAAAGGAAGAAAGTGCTATCAAAATGTTAACTTTAGATCAATGAACCCGTGCAGAAATTCAGATATATAAAAGCTGAAAACAGTATATTAATATTATTTTACGCCACTCATTTTGCTAATTGGTTATAGCAGCTATACAGTTCTATGTGATTTCTAAGCTTGGTTTAAAATGTATTTAAGCCAAAATTCTTTCACTTTTGTTGCTCAGTTTTATGTTTCAAGTAGGAAGTTTAACTCATTAAAGTTCCACAGAAATTATGCTACCAATATCTGGTAAAATTAGATAACATATATTTTTGTTCAGCAATATCACTTTAAATATTATATTCAGTAAATGGTATAACATTTACCTTTCTCTCAAGTATTATTCCTTCATTAACCTTAGCACAAATATTATGATGCTTGATCTATAGATAATTCTTTTTGATGAACAAATAGAAATGTATTTATCATTATTTGATAGTTATATACTTTTTATTCTAATGAGTTCTATTCACAAATGTGTAGAAACCAGAAATTAGTTTTTCCACTCTCTGGACTACATTTGATGTCCTTTATCTCTGATATTTTGCTTCTCTTTAAAGTTACTTTGAATGGCATTCAATGTTATTTTTTTTTTATATTACACCTATGTCAATATAACTAAAAGCTCACATCTAAGAATATCAGTTAATTGATTATAAACAGTTAATACTTTAAAATGTGTTAAAGAAGAATTTTGGTATGGCTAGATTTTGGGGATATTTGTTGTTTTTAATAGAAATATAACCCCATAAACTTAATATTATCATTGCAGCATCTTCACACACATTCTAGAATATAAGGATATATTTGTATGAATAACTTGTCATTCCTTTGCCAGGATTATTGTAAATTAGTAGTACATTTGTTGTAGAAAATATGACCTATAAGAATTTTATGCTCAGTCACATAGGTTAAACATATGAATATGAATTTTAGAAGTCAGTGTTTGGGTATGTCTATATTTCTACTAGGTGGAACAATGCGTGGTATGTAATCAGAAACTGATATAAAATATATAAAAGTATAATTAATATTATCTTAATTACATGTATAGCTATATGTTTACATGTATGTGCATAAGTATTCTCTAAAATTTGCTTAAAATTCAGGAAATATATTATTAAACAAATATTTACAAGTACCTCTATAAATCATTGAAAAGAGTGTTGTACAAATAATCATCTTTATTGAGCACAGAGCTAAAATCAAGGAAGTGTAGAAAGCAATACAAGATTACCAAGTCAAGGTGCTTAATCTTATATAGAGCAGGTAAAGTTTGTTTCTCCCTTGAAAATATCACAGTAAAAAGATTCTGCATAGCGAACCAGTATTAGAAATTTGATAGTTCATACTTCAATCCTAAATTTGCACTGCTGTATATCTTTCTCTCTGGGCTGCTGTGTAACCCAAACTCTCATCTTATATTGACTTTCCCTTAGTTAAAATAAAATCATCTTCATTATTAAGAGGATTTTTCTAAAGCAATAACCATTTAGATGTGTACTCCTTACAAGACGTATTTATAATATAAAGATTCTTATATTCAAATATGCTATGTTGGTATATTAAGAAAAACTTAAATTCTTATTGCAACAATTTGTTTCATTTTTACTTCTGTTAACACACCAAAACTATGGTAATGTAACCTGTCAATGCTGCATTTCATTTGATTAGCCTACTTAGTCGTTCCAATAGTTACCATCAAGAAATATAAACCTTCACGTCCTTGCCATGCCTATTTTCTTTTGTAATATGTATAAGTTGGCATACAGTTTAAAATTTAGTGTCAAATAGAAAGAACCTGGGAGTCGATGTCCAATATTCTCCTCTTTCTCTATAGAATGTTGTTTCCGCATTACTTTTCTAGCACGATATTGGTGAACTAAAGTTTTGTATACGAAAGAGGCTGTGGAATACGCAGAACGGAGAGAAGGACACAGAGCCAAACATGGCTCCAAACGCACCTCCAGTACCTTCACCAGACCCTTACTGCTCAAAGAGCATTTCTAAACTCAAAAGAGATCACCTATGCAAACCAAGTAGGATGCTCCCTTATTAGTAGCTAAAGGCAACTAGTATACTTCACAACCCATTCAATGGCGGCTGCAGTGGGTCCGAAATTCTTTGAAGTTTTGTAAGCCTTCTGCATTATACATTAGTACTTGTGCAACAAAAGACAATTTAAAGATCTCTTGAAGCACATGGGGCACAGAATTTAAAGTTCACCTGTTCTGAAACACTACAGGGAACCTACAGAAGAGAGGAAAATGGGCAAAGAGAGATGTGCAGACCTCAGACAACTTTAAACGTACACATGACTTACATTTCACAGTGTTTGTAAGTCTCTGAAGCATTTTCTCCATTCATCGTACAACAAATTTGTGAAGTACACAAATGACTTGGTCATAATATTACTTTAATACCGATGGATATTGAACATTCACACAGGGAAACTTAAATAACACAATTCAAGTACTTAGATTTTTTCATCAGAGAGAAAATGATGTGTTCAGAGGAAAGAATTTTGCTCAGATCTTATAGGCTTTTGGACCGAGCTATCTTATTGAATCTTCCTTGTTATGTTAAAGACAACTTTGTAGAGAGTTTTTTGATTATTTAAATGTTACTCCAAAGGAGCAGTTGTTTTAATATTCCTTTATGACATTATTTCCTAGTTTTGTTTATATTCAAAATTGACCAAAGTAACTTATTTCGTTAATGTGTTTTTGAGCAATCACTGAGAAGTATTCTGTGAAGGTGGCCTACTGTCTTTAAGATAAATGACATTGGTATTTGTAGGGGATTGGTTTCAAGACCACCCATGACTCCCCAGATCAACGGATGCTTCAGTTCCTTATATCAAGTGAAAATGCAAAGGCTATGTAAATATTTGTTATAGTGTATTGCTTAAGGGACGATAAAAAGTCTGTACATGCTAATCAGAAACACAATACTTTAAAAATATTTTCAACCTGAAGTTGGTTGAATACGGACATGAACATCTCAGGAATCCATAAGGCTGACTATAATTTGATAATTACATATAGAGATCTCATATAGGGAGCAAAACGCAGCTGGTAACTTCTGAGTTTGGTGCGACCATTTCATAATCCAAAGGCACTTTGCTGGGCTTAAAATTTACCTCTTGTTAACATGAAGAGAAAGGAAGAATTGAAAATGTCTAATAACTAAAAGTAGAGGAAGTGAGATAGTTCAGAGATTATGATATTTTTTTTGTACCAGGAATCAAACTCACAACCTCGCACTTGTTGGACAGGTGCTTTGCCACTGAGCTAAATCCCCACCTGAGATTATGGATCTTAGCAGAAATTCTATTTTAAAATGGTCAGCTCACATTCTAGCTTATTAGAACATGGTCATTACTGGAATCACTTATAAATAAATTTTTTCATGGTCAATATTTATATACCTCAAGTTCTACCAAAAACTTTCAAAGAAAAATATGAGGTTAGAAACTAGTCACCATTCTGATGGTATAAATTTAATAGCTCAGTTTTACTCATCCCTATTTTAATAAATCTAAGTAATCCTCTGGGTGAGGGAGAGTAAAAACATTACATAAAATCAAAATAAAACTATTTGTATATTATATTCTACTATTTTGCTGTCAAAACATGTTAATGAAATTTTAAGATCCTCAAGTCCTTATGTATAGTAAAAAAAATACATATTGGAAATCGTTTTGTTTTAACTATTTACTAAATATATACATACATTCATTACTTTTTAAATGTTAAGCATTTAAAAATAAACAGAAGAATATTTGAATTTTTACTTAAATATATTAATTTTAATATTTCTTAGGGTTTACACACACTATCAATAATATATATAAGAAATAAAAGGGTATTTTAAAATTTTATAAGGCCAAATTTTTCTTATACAATTACCATTATAGATGTGCGTGTATATATATACATATATGTAGATATATATGTTTTCTTTTAAATGCATTAATGAATGTAGATTACAGAATATAAATAAGCTATTTTGCAAGGACATTCAAATTAAAATAGGATAATTAAATCACAAGAATCATGTTAAGCACTACTGAAATATAATCTATTTCAGTGATTCATATAATTTCCTAGATTATAAATTAAAATTGAAGACAATAATGAAAATGAATAAAAAGTAAAAGCATAATTTTGGGGTCCCTTTTTTACATCTGAAATTATTTGTGAAGAAAATCTCAATATCAGAGTAATTTAATAAATTAACAATTTAATCATTTTGCATCATGAGCATAAAGATTATACAGGAAGAAAATATATTTAAAGGTGTTTTTAAAAGAAATAGTATAGTGTTGGGTGGCTAATTGGTTCTATAATGTATGAAGAAATCACAAGATATAAATTTCAGTGATTGATCCTCTCGGGAAATTCTAACATTTGCCGGATTCCAACACTATTCTACCTGCAGGACACACATTCACTGTAGAGAACTAAGATTAGACACTGAATCTCTCTACTATAAATTATCAAACCACAATAGATTAAAAGTAAAATATTTCAATCTCTGATTTGCAGCACCTCTCATTTATCTGTGAAGAGAATCATACAAACTCTGTAGAAAATTCCTTTCTCCACCAACACATAACTCTAGTAACATTCTTAAAATATTGTACCTAGATAGTGTTTTTCTTAAGAATCCATGTTAATATCAGGATCACCTATAATCATATAACATATTGTTTTTGTTAGCTCATTGTGACTGTGATCTCTTATTAGATTATGCTTTGAACATCAAATAAAACTACATTACACTTATTTTTAGGGCCTATTTCATGAAAGCATTTCATACATGAGAAACTCAGTTCATAGTGCATCCTGTGGAGCAATTCCTACAGCTGGCAGGACAGGAAAGGATCAGTGACGTCGTGCACACTGCATTGCGTGAATGTAGCCCTACTGGGGAATATTAGGCACCAGCTATAACTTCCTCTGTGCGCTAAATCATAGGCACTGTTCCAGACACATACTCGCTGAAGCTATGTGTGATATTTTTCTCTCTAGGTTTTATGAAGCTGCCTTATTATTGATTCATACAGAAGTTTTTAATCAATGTAATTGGAATGATGACGACTAATAATTAGAGCTCTTCGTGATCATGTGTGGCATGGCAGCAAAGATGAATGAATAACAACCACAGTGTTTTCAACTATCTCTGAAATTCCACTTTGATTGTATGCTCACTCAAAGTATATTCAGTGAAGTTAAGGAGGCGATAAGAACATATTTCACTGACGATTCCTAATATGCTGGGCAACTGTGTTTTTGTAAAAGATCCAATTACAAGGAGAGTGAAATCAGTGTAGAATTGACGATTTATGTGAAAGATTTATGTACGAAACAAAGAAACAAAAAGCAGCCGAGTTGTGTGTCTCGCCACAGTGCAGTCGCAAAATCCCGTCGGCGTATTTCTCAGAACATAGTCTCTTCCTTAACGGGCATATGCCTATATACGCCTTTATATTCTTCTTCCGAAGTCACGAATTGCCACAGAAAATTTAGTTTTATTCCCTAATAAAACCTTTCACTTGAAAATGTGGATTCTCACTTCACTCTCCCACCATCTGCCCCATAACAGACTGCTTGAATAACATAGCTGTCTTTCACAGAGAAGGAATTATGCCATAACCTGATTAGCTCTTACAAATTAACAAATAATAGTATGGATCATTGCTTTGATTAAAATGTGCTCTAAAAAAGCTATATTCTTGATGATTATACTTATACATTGTTTTTTTTAGCAATTTCAATGTTTCTCAGCATTTTTCTGTAAGAATTGTAAATAATATGAAAAAGGTAAGTTTTAAACAGAATCATATATTAGTCAAACCAAAGGACAGTTTTGTATTATATTAACAATATTTTGACTGTAAAGAATATTTGAACCTTGCAATAATTAGAGTCAACATTGATCACTTTTTTGTTTTTTGGCAGTACTGGGGATCGAACTCAGGACCCTGAGCTTGCTAGGCAGACGCTTATTCCACTGAGCTATATCCCCAGCCCCCTAGAGTCAACATTGATGAAAAATGAACTTTGATTTAACTCATAAAGTAATATATCCTTGATAGTACCCCATTATTCTCTTACAAAAGACTAATGAATAATTCTTTTTTTCTGTTTCACACTGGACTTTACCTTCAATATATATCTGGAAATGCTATAGGCATTTGAAAATTATTATTTTTTAAAGAGGAAAAGTGAAAACATAACAGTAACAAAGACAAAAAACACAAAAACAATAAAAATAGTACAGAATTTCAAAATAAGATGATAGGAAATTAACAAAAGTTGTTGTACTACCTATTGTTATTTTCAATGAATTTGCTCCATGAATGCAAGATTGATCGAACTATTAAAGAGAATAAAAATAATAAAAAGAAACATTAGAAACTATACAGAGCCTCACTAAACAAGATGGTAGGAATTCATCAATGATGTTATATTGCATATTGTTAGCTTCAAATTATTTTTTCAAATTACCAGATATAAGAATGCAAAATTGTTAAAAAATTTAAAAATTAGCTGTTCTTTTCAATAAAGCAATAGACATCAGCAGCGCAGTTACCCCAGCTACCCTTGTATACACCTATATGTTTTCCCTTCTTTCTTTCTTTTCTCCTTTCCCTCATTTCAGTTGTTCCTTCCCTTTGAGCAATTTCCCTTTCGCAGTATCTAGTGTACTTTTTGGGTTTTATTTACTCTTTCACGTTCTTATGCCAGGGAGATCATCTGATGTTTACACATGCAGGTGTGATTTATTTCACTTGTGAGTATGGACAAAGTGAAAACATCACACCACAGCAATATATGTGCACCCATGATTATAGCAGCACAATTTGTCGTAGCTAAACCTTGGAAAATTATTATTTTAAAAAAAACAAGACTAAAGGTGACAGAGACAAAATACTTAGTGCACTAACAGAAGAGTTTTGTCAACGAAAGACTATTTTATCAAGGATGAAAGAGATACATATCCTGTTCTAATCCTGTTCGTTATGTCGAGTGTTTTATGTTTGTGCAATTTACTGAGCAATGGATGTTGGTTTGAATTATTATGCACTACTAGAAAACCCACAGAGACTCTCATGACATAAGGTCTCTTTTCCATAAAGTAGGTGGCCTAGATCATCTCACAGATGAATAATAATTGCTGGAAGAAATTATCACAATTGGAATTTATTAATTAAATATATTAATTAAATAAATATATATTAATTAATTAAATGTATTAATTAAATATATATTGTTAACCATATTCTTTGCTAGATCTATTTTCATATGCTTCCTGCTACATTCAGACATAATAATTTGAATTTTATAAACTACAACAATGGATCAGGGCTGGGGATGTAGCTCAGCAGCATAAGCTCTTGCCTAGCAAGCCTGAGATTATGAGTTCAATTCCCAGTACAAAAAAAAAAAGAAGCTAAGAAAGGATTATTTATTGTTCAACTATTCTTCTGACTTCTTTAAAAACAACTAGTTTGAGACAGTACAAGCAAACCTTTTAACTAAATAGTACTATGTAAATGTGTTAAATACTCACATTAACCTCAACACTATTTAGTAGTTTCATAAGTTTGGACTTTTCCTCCCAATAATGTGTTTAATGTATAACTTTTGTCTTTGCTCCATATTCATGAAGGGGCTTAGGGTTTAAAGATGGCATTTCTAAACCAAGAAATATTATCTCTTTGGGCAGGCTTAATAGAGAACAAAAGGTAAGAAGAGGAAGAAATGTAAGGCATTTTCTAATAAAAGCATCAGTATTGTAAGGATTGATGGTAGCAAGAAGCTCATGTGTATTTTGCTGTGAAATGACTGTTTTGAACCAATTGTTCAAAACTTTTCTTTAGAGTTCATTTCTGGTGTAGAATATTTATTTCTTTTTTAAAAATGGATAGAACACTAACTCACAAAGGCAGCATGTGCAAGATTTCAGATGGTGCTAGTAGCTATTTGTCAAATTATCATAAACTTTTGAGATTAAATTTTTGATCTTAAAATATGTGTTCAGTTATATTAATCACCTTTAATTTTGATTTGGATGAATAAGCATTACAGATTTTCCTCATTAGAGATTATGTATTTCTCTGCTTGTTAAACACAAAGAATGGTTTATGATCTTTACTTGGATTAAAACTGAATGTCTCTCTGATAATGGGAAGTCTTACCTTTCAAGAAGTAAGCTGGAATTCTTACAAAAGTTCTTTGTTGATCATTAATCTACTTTCAAATATTGTTAAGACGAATTTGATAACTCATTGCAACTAATATTATGATTTATTTAGTATTAATTCCTTTATCCAAAGATAAACTATTTTCCTTATTCTGTGATAGTTCATAAAGTTGACAACTTCAAGCTTATTGTCAGTTGAAGAGTTTTACCTACATTCCATCAAGTACCATTCTTTCCATGGTGTGCTTTTAAGAACATAAACATGCAGTTTTGGCAGAATTATTGATGACTTTTTTACTTAATCAGAGTTTGAAAAGATTTCAAGAACAAGAGGACATAGAACCACAGCCCTCCACTTAAAATACCAACCACTGCCTAATAAGCATGGGGAAGGTACGATAAAAATCTATGTCCTGATCCTTGTCCTAAGATTTTAAGTGAACTAGATTTTCCAATAGCCTACTTTTGGGGAAATCTAATATTCTCAAAATGCTACCAGGACGTTATATCTCTTGGTTTATTCTATATCTTTTGATGCCTTGTTGTACTTGAAATTCTTATTTACATGTTACTATGTTATACTCCAGTACAGTTAGAAAATTCACACCATTTCCATGGGTTTTTAATAAAAATGAAACATGACCATGGTTTACTTCTCACAGTTCATCAGAGTGGGTTGAAATCTTGCAGTTATTCTCAAAGAATGTAATCATGTACCACAAATATGTACAAATAAAAGACAAAAGCGATATTATATTTCTGCCCAGACATTCTTTTGTCTTTTATTAGTACATATTTGAGGTACTTGAATACACTCCTTGTGAGGAATTGGTACATGTGTGTCCCATATTTTAACCCTTTTTCTGCCTTCCTCGTCACTATTTTCCCACCGTTCCATCTCCTCGATCTCTTCTACTTCCTTGTGTGCATGTTTTCAAGACATAAGGATCTTGTTTCACACAGGGACTTAGTACACAAACAAAACAAATCATAATTGGTTTTTAAAAATTTCCATGTCCTTCTGCTTCCTCCCATTTTCCTACACCTCTTGGCTGCATTGCCATATGCTAAAGATCTAGCCCACTAATTCCTGTTGTCTGTGTTTTATTTTGTTCTTTATTAAGGTTACTCACATAAGAGAAACTATGCAACACGTGAGCTTGTGTGTCTGATTTATTTCACTAAACAGTAATAGTCTCGAGGTGCATCCATTTTCCTGCATATGATTCTAATGCATCTTTCTTTATGGCAGAGTAGTACTCCATTGCTGATGAATACCACATTTTCTTTATACATTCATCGGTTGGTAGATATATAAATGCTTCTAAGATTCTTATATTGAGGATTGTGCTGCCATAAACATGAGTATGTTTATAACCCTTTAATAAACCAGCCTTAACACTTTCAGGAAGAAACCTGGAAGGGGAATGGCTGGATCAAAAGGAATTTGTACTTCTAGATTTTCTAGGACCCTCTATACTGAATTCTATAGTAGTTGTATCAGGTTACACTTCTACTAACGCTTAAGAATAAATCCGTTTGTCCTCTGCCTTGCCAGAATTTGTTAATATTGATTTCTTCTTTTTTTTAATTTAAAGATAATTGAAACAAAAGAACAATAGCAAAATACCAACTACATACACAAAAACAAAACAAAGCAAAAACAATAAAAATGATACAGGGTTTCAGAACAAAATGGCATTAGTCATTCTTTCTGGAATTAAGTGGAATCGCAGTGTTGTTTTAACTCACCTTCCTCAAAGAGCCAGCAATGTGGAACTTTGTAAATGTATTTGTTGGCCATTTGTGTCTCTTTCAAAAAGTGTCTATTCAAAAAAAAAATTTAAAAAAAAGTGTCTATTCATTTCAGCTGCATAGTTTTTGGTTGGATCTTTTATTTGGGGGATATAACATGTTTGTCCTTATGTAATTTAGATATTATTCCTCAATCCGAGAAATAGCTGGGCAAAATTCTTTATGATTTTATAGGTTATTTCCTCACCATGTTGTTTGTTTCCTTTGCCATAAAGATTTTTTAAAAATGTAGTAAGATCCCACTTATTGATTCTTGATAGCATCTTGTGCCACTGCATTTCTGTTCAGAAAGAATACACCTATGCCTATGTCTTCAAGAATTTTACTAATTTTTACCCCAGCAGATTAAGTATTTCTGTTTAATATTTAGATAATTGATCAGTCCTGATTTTTACTTTAGTACAAGGTGACAGATAAGGGTCTACGTTTAATCTTCTGCATGTAGGTAGCCAGTTTTCCCAGTGTCAGTTTGGAAAGAAGATGTCTTTCCTCTAGCAAAAAAAAAAAAGTTTCCCTTTCAAAAGGCCAGATAGTTGAATATTCTTGGCGTTGTTTCTGCATGCTCTATTCTGTTTCGTTGATCAGTATCTTTTTTTCTCCAATACCATACTGTTTTTATCACTGTAGCTTTGCAGTTTAACTTGAAGTCCAGCATTGTGATGTCTATTGCCTTGTTCTTTTTGCCACACATTGCTTTTGCCATTATGGATTTCTTTTTTTTTTTTTTTTTTTTTCTGGTACCAGGGATCGAACTCAGGACCTTGTGCTTACCAGGCAAGCGCTTATGCCACTGAACTATACCCCCAGCCCCTGGATTCCTTTTGGTTCCATATTCATTTTAGAATTCTTTTGTTTAGTTCTATGAGGAATCCTATTGGTATCTTGATTGGGTTTCCATTAAATCTGTGTATCAATTTTGAATGTAATTCCATTTTAAGTATAGTTTTCTTTTTTCCCCTATCCAAGAACAAGGGGATATATTTACATTTTCTGATTTCCTTTTCAATATCCTTTTTAGAGTACTGCGGGTTTCACTGTGGAAATTTTTCGCTTCCTTGGTTAGATTAATTCCAAAGTACTTAATTTTCTGTGAAGCTAATATGATTGGTATGTATTTGCTTCTCAGTGTGTTTATTATTATGTACAGATTGTTATGCACTTTGTGTTGATTTTCCATCCTGTTGAGTTACTGTATTTGGTTACGGATTCTAGGAGTCTTTTGGTGATTTTTAAAAATTTCTTTATGTGGATGACCATATCAATTTAAATACAGCTATTGTAACTTCTTTCTTCCCTGTACAATTCCCTATTATTTCTTTCTCTCCCCTGATTACTCTTGCTAATATTTCAAGAACTATATTGAATAATAGTGGTGCTAGCACACACCCTTGTCTAGCTCCTGACTTCAGAGGGATAATTTTCAGTTTCTTCCCATTTAATATGATGTTGGCAATTGGTTTGTCAGAAAGTGATTTTATCAGAATTGGGATGAGATCCTTCTCAACCTATTGTCCTTAGATTTATGTGTGTACTGTGAATGGATGGTGGATTTTGTGAATGGCTTTTTCTGTACCAACTGAGATTCTCATGTGGTTTATTTCTCTTTTTTTCTATTATAATTGATATATCTGGATATATCAAATATAGCTATATTATATATCATATATTTGTATATTTGATATATATTTTCTTCTATATATTATAGTCCTTCTAATATATTTGACATATTGCATTAATTGATTTAAGCATGTTGAACCATCCTTGCATCCTTGAAATAAATCCTACTATGTATGATTTTTTGATGATTGTTTGAATTCTGTTTGACAGAATCTTACTGAGAATATCTGTATCTATGTTCATTAAAAACATTGCCTTTTTGTTTTATTTTTTCATTGTGTCCTTTTCTGGTTTTGGAATCCTGGCCATGCTAGCTACCAGAAATGACTATAAGTGTACTCTCCTCCTTTTGAATTCACTAAAGAGTTTGAAGACCGTTGACATTAGATCTTGTCCAAAGCTATTGTAGAATTTGTTAAGGAATCCATTAGGCATTGTATTTTCTTACTTGATATTATTATTGACATTATTATTACTATCATCATTTAATTTGCCTGATATTGGCTTGTTCAGGATTTTTATATATTCTTGTTTCTTCTTGGTAGTTCATATGTCTCTAGGACTCTCTCCATTGCCTCTGAATTCTCTTCTAAAAGTATTTACCAATGATTTTATGGGTTTCAGCAGTGTCTGTTAGAATTTCGCCATTTTAAAAGCTAGTTGCATTTATTTGGGTCATTCCTTTTTTGAGTATGGTTGGTGATGATCTGTCAATTTTGTTTATGCTTTCCGAGAACTAATATTTTGATTCATTTTTTAAAATTTTGTGGTCTCAATTTTATTAACTTGTGCTCTGATTACATTTCCTCCTTTGTCCTAGCTTGGGTTTGGACTGTTCCTGTTTTTCTGGGAGCCTGAGCTACATCACTAGGTTATTTCTTCGGGTTTGCTCTGTTTTCTCCTGTGGGCATTCACAGCTATAAACTTCACTTAGGAGAATTTATGTTTGGTACCATAGGTTCCATTATGTTATTGGCATTATTCTTTGATTCTAGGAAGTGTTTATTTTTGATTGCTTCCATGATTTAATGATTATTGAACAAAGTGTTGTTTAATTTCCATATGTTTGCATGATTTCTGTGGTTTCTTTTGCCATCGATTTCTAGTTGCAGTGGACTATGATCTGATGATAGGCATGGAATAATTTTTATTTGCATTTGCCTAAGCATGCTTTATGGTCTCCTATGTGGTGTATTTTGGAGAAATTCTCATGTGCTTGTGGAAGAGTGTTCAGTTTTAGTTTGGAACACTCTGTAGAATATTCTTGCATCCATGGGTTTGAACATGTGTATCAACCCTGATATTTCTTTGTTGTACTTTCATCTAGTTGATCTATTTTTGATAGTGGAGTATTGAGGTCCATCATTATAATTGTGTTAGTGTTTATCTGATTTTTTATGACCAGTAGTGTTTGAATTATGAAGGGTGTACAATAGAGCATATATGTTTATAATTATTGCTTTCTGTTGAGTTGTTCCTTCAACCAAAATAATGAACTTCTTTTCATCTACTGATTAGTATAAGATTGAAATCCACTTTGTCTAAAGTTAAGATAGGTGCTTCTGTTTTTTCTTGGGTACCTGGGGCATTGTTTCTCATTTTTGTTTTTGTTTTTTTTATCTGTGAAATTCATTTTGAATTAAATTTGTTTCTGGTATACTGGCTATATTGTATTTTTTTTATTTAATCTGCCCAGCTGTGCCTATCTATTGTGGAATTTGCACCATTCACAAGGAAAGTATGACTGAAATATATTGACTGATTCCTGTGATTGTATTATTTTTCCGTTGCACATTTCTTTCTTTTTTCTTTTGCTTAACTGATGACACTGCTAGGTGTATTTATTTATTCTGTTTTACTTATTGGCACTGTTTACTTCATGGGCTGCATATAAGTTATCCTTAAGAATTTTTTTTTTAATTCCCAATTTGGTGATCATGAATTTCTTCAGGTGCTCTTTATAATGGAGATTTATCATGTATCTATCACTGTGCAAGGAAAGTTTTGCAAGACACATAAATATAGGTTGGAGGTTGTCATTCTTTAGGGTTTGAAACACTTTAAACTCTCCTGTCTTTTAAAGTTTACTTTGAGAAGTTTGCTTTAATTTTAATGGGTTTATATTTATAAATTTTGTGTTGCTTTCTTTTGAAAGAAAAATTTTTGTTGCTGTGTTGGGATTCTGGTATTTTGACTATAATGTGATGTGGATAATTTTTCTTTTGATTGTTATTATTTGATGTTCTATATTCCTGACCTATCTGTATGTTTTATTTGTTTTCTTATATTTAGGATGTTTGGGGCTATTACTTCTATAAACAAGACATTTTTGGCCATTTCTACTCTCCTTTGATTTTTTACTTGTCCTAATTATTATTAGATTTCTCTTCTTTGTGTTATCTAAATGATGCTGAATGTTCTTTTTATTTTTAAACTATTTTAATCATTGAAAATATCTCTTTCCTATTTCTGAAACTATCCTCACATTGTTCAGTTTTGCTGGTGATATATTCAGTACAATTTTGAATATCCAAATTTTTTGTTTGAAAACATTTCATAAAGTCTAATTCTTTGCTAAATCTGCCACTTATTGTTTCAATCACACCGTTTGAAACTCAGTGTGATTTTTGTGTGTTCTGTAACTTTCATGGCAATTTTATTACTTCCATTATGGGTTTGGTTATATCTTTTATGACCACACTGGGCTCCTATTTACTGCATTTTTCTAATCTCATGTATTATTCTTTCACATAGTTACAGTATGTGACGTTTTTTATTTTCCCCTTTAATGCCTTCTGGACCTGATTTGGAACAGTTGGGTGTTTGGGAAAGCATGTTGTTGCCTTTTATCATGCATCGACTGTTTTTATTCATTTATTTCTTTATTTTGTTTTATGTTGAGCTTTTGAAAAATTATAGTACAAAGATGTCGTTGCTAGATGTTTTAGTCTGCTATTCAGTGATATAATTCAGGCATGGTTAGCTATAATACTTTGCATCTGCACCCAGATGCAGGACAATTGGCCCTACACCCATTTGAAGGAATGGATTGTAGTATTGTTAATGTTCAAAGGTTATCTAGGTGTTGATATACAGAGAAAATCCATTAATATCAACAGTCATGAGACCCTGGTAATAACAACAAATCAGCGACAATATCACTGCCCTAGACAAATCAAATGCTGATATACTATATGAATAAATATTGTACAACCTTAAACCATAGTAAACAAATCCATAGCTGTAGTATACACAGCAGGAAAACACAGATAATAGATGTTATGTTTTGTGTAGGGATATCCCCCCAAAGTCTCATGGGGTCACTGAGAGCAGGCTTTTCGGAGGCAGCTGAATCTAGAGTTTATGATTGGTTCATTGTCTACTGCTGGGATTGGGAGTGTGAGGGCTACACCTTGCCTAGGGTTTGCACCCTACATACAATGTAAGGGAGGGAAAGGCTTGCTTCTTCCCTTTTGCTCTTGTTGCTTTTGCTGTCTTCTGCCACCAAGAACTGTTGTTACTTTGCCACACCTCCTTACCTCAAGGCCAGTTGATAATGGATTAAAACCTTTCCAAACTGATACCTAAGGGACCATTTCCTCCCTTAATTTTAGAAGTTGGGTATTTTGTCTGTGAATGAGAGAAAAGAAACTAAAATAATGGCATAATGTAAACATATGAGAAAGGAACAAACAGCATGTCTGCTTATAGTAGAATACTGCAATAAAATTACATAAAGTTTACTAAGTATTAAAAGATTAATAAAGCTTAATCTTTATGCTATTGGAGATACAAAGGTTGGAATTGGAGGAATATAAGAATCAAAACTAAATTATGTGCATCAGAACAATACTCTAAAAATATTCAGCATTTTGGAATGAGCTTTCTTTAATTCTGAAAGTCAACAAGCACCTGGCACGGTCGTGCATACCTGAATCCCAGCACTCAGGAGAATGAGTCAGGAGGATGACAGTGAGTTCAAGGCCTGCCTTGCCTACGTAGTTCAAAGCTAGCCTCAACTTCATAGCTAGGCCTTTTCTCAAAATTCTCAGAAAACAAAAACAAAACACGAAACCAAGAAATGCGCAACAGTCTTGCAGAAGTGAATAAAATGAAAAATAAAATATTTCATCCCTCCAATTTATTCTTCAGAGAAAGTTACTTTTGCAATTTAGTGTATATCCTTCCAAATATTTTTCTATGCATTTGCACATATATAGTAACATACAGCATGTAGAGACAGACATAAAGTTCTCAGTAGATACCTACCTACCCTGTGGAAAAGTTTAGTCTTTTTCTTTCTGAATAACTTGGAATCATTCCATTTTCTTCTTTCTCCTTGTCTCCCTCCTTTCTTCCCTCTCTCCTTCCCTGTTTCTGTTTTTTTTTTAATTCTGAGGATTAAACCAATGGCCTTATGGACGCTAAGCAGGAGTCCACCACTGAGCCATTACTGCAGCCTTGACTCATCCTATAGTGCTGTCCTGTACCTTCTGTAGTCATTAAACATATCATATTATAGACTTGAAAGTATTTCTCAGTACAAAGTGATCTCTCACATCCATTCTTATGCTACACAGTACTTTTTTGTATAGCTATGCCATAGTATATTCCCTTATTTGTAGACATTTAGGCTCCTTCCAAGGTTTTCTTATTGCAGATTGGGCATCAGTGAAAATATTCTATTTTATCTTTGAGCTTTTGTGCTAATAATTTTGAGGATAGATTCCTAGAATTGAGATACCTAAAGCCATGCTTAACTTTCCTGATATAAAGTGTACATAGTTATTCCTCAGTTTCATACCAGAAAGTCTTTTCTAATTTATGCAGCCACCCAAAGGTGTACGAGGTAGCAGATTCCTCACTACCCTCATCGATACTCGGTGTTATCTATTAAAATAAATTTCTCAACCAGATGTTTTAAAAAAGAATAAATATTCAAAAAATTTTGCTATAGGACATTAAAAAGTGGAAAAATATTTAAGAAAAATGACATTATTAGTGAGTATAAGTATAATAATATAATTAGATTATGGTAAAAGAATAAATTAATGCAAAAAAATGAACACAATGGGGAAAATAAAATAATATGGAGTATAAAAATATTAAAAGGAAAAAAAGTAAAATGATGAAAGAAAGGGAAACAAGAGGAAAAAGTGTGAAAGGGGAAAACCAGAAAAAGAAAAGAAGAAGAAAACACAGGAAACAAATTGAAGAAAAATTTCCTAAACCTCAATAAACCAGTGAAGAAAATAAGAGGAAAGGAAAAAAAAAGAGCCAAGTAATTACCATTTGTGGTTTTCAGTGAATGGTTTCCTTCCAGTATTCATGATTCTGGAGTCTAGCAGTGTATACTTTTCTCCACCTAGGCTTACGGCCTTTGACTTTCTGAGGTGTCCTTCTTATTTTAGTGCCCTCTTTACTATTGTTGTACCTAGATGTCTCCCCAAAGAGTCATGTGGTCATACGTGGGGAGTTTCAAAGGTGGCTGTGTCAGTCTGTGTGAACGTGAATTAAGGATGTTACACTGAGATTAAGAATGTAGGTAACAGGAGTTACACCTAATTATGGGATGGCGCCTATCAAGAGGCTTGTAACCTGGGTGGACTATAAAGGAATGGGAAGAAGGCAGGATTCTTGCTTGATGCTGCTGCTAGCTGCCCTCTGCCTGGCACATCCTGAATTTTTTCTCCTCTTTGATACCTCTCTGCTCTGCTGTGCTGCCTTTGAGCAAGACAACTATGAACTGAAACTCCTAGAAACTGGGAGCTAAAATACATCTTTCCTCCTTTAAATTTAGGTGTCTGGTATTTTGTGTCAGCAACACTAAAGGTAACTTAGACATTCTCTGCAAACCCAGGCTGTGGCAATATCCAAGCCATATGTGTACGCACTCCTGCCAGCAGATAAGGAAGGCAGTTCTTATCCATTCTGGATGCAGCTAGTAAGGCGAGGTCTCAGTTGCTCCATACAGTTATTTCAAAACCCCATATACTTCAAAACTGAGCTTGGTCTTTGTGTGCAGAGGTTGGGGACTTTGTCCTTTCCACACCAAGGTCAAATCCCTCAAGGAGTCTCTTTCCACTCTGTTTTCTGACCCAGGATCTCTCCAGTGGCTGCCTCTTACCCAGTCACTGTGGGTAGATAACACTGGAAACTCTGAAGTGAAGCCATCCCACCGTTTTTCTGAGTCCCAGGTTCAAACATCAATCCTTTCCCAGGATGGCACCAAAGCCCACTTTCTCTGGCAGGCACCTGTGCCATGATCCCACTCCAGCTATTGCTTGTCATATTAGAAGGTTCACTGTCACACAAAATCTCACAATGTCCCTGAAGTTCTTATAACCACCAGCTCAACCTAGTGCCATCATTTTTTCTGGAGGACTCTGGAGTTCCAAGTGATCATTGCTTCTACAAAGTCAGTCTCCCTGCTGCAAGAGCTATAAGCTAGGAGCAGAGGTGCAGGAGAAGCCCAGACAGTTTTATTCCTTTCTCTGTGTTGGGCTCTATCTCTTCAGCTTGACTGTAGCTTTTAATATTCCTGTCAGTTCCTTTCTGATTATAGGGAAATCAATTTTTCCCCAAGTTATTTTCCAATATCTGGAAATGAATCTTCAGACTCTATATGTACAACTAAGTGAGAATGAAAATTAGACAAATTTCATATAATAATACATCATACGTGATATATATATATATATATATATATATATATATATATATATATAATCTATCATCTTTATGGTTGAGGCTTAAGCCATTGTTCTAATTATTGATAGAAACTTCATTACCATATGTTCAAGTTATTGTGTTTTTATTGAGGAAAACATTTGAAGTAGTACATAATAAAGAGTGAAAATGTGTTTTCTCAACAAACTCACATTAAAATAGATTTTCAAATATTGTGCGAGTTTGTAAGACTTTGGTATTCTCAAACTTCTCATTTTTGAAATAATTTTTCTTTTTATACTTGGAAAATACTCAGATTAACCTAGAGAAGTTTTTCTATTGAATATTATAGTTGCCATTAATGTCTTTGTGATATTTCTTTGTGGGTATACACAATTGAATTTGAATAATAAGATTTAAAATATTATAAGAAAAATATTTGTATTTTCAGGCATCACTTTCAGAAATCTCTATATAATCACTCTGCCTGGCCCATAGCTATTTTACTGTTTCCTCCTGATAAAATCTACACCAGTAAATTCTATTAAAATTTTTCCTTCCATGTGATCTCTCATTACAGATAGAAAAATTTTTGTCAGTTTTTACTTGGTAGAAAAATTTGTCACCATAAAATACAAAACCATTTACCTTTTACAAATATGTAATTTCCCTTAAAATTACATATGAATGAACATGCTAACATAAGAGTGATTTAATAGCATCTTTATATGAAACAACATTTTCCTATTTAGGCTGGTCTCTTAACAGTGACAAATTCTTTAAAAAAAAATGTTCTTATTATAATTTCAAAGAAATACTACTATCTTCCCATACTTAATTTAATAACTTGATCTATTAAACTTTGATTATTACACTTTTATTATCACACTTTGATGAAATCTACTGATTCCATGGTGAGAAATTTAAGGCTATAAATTTACCTGTATGAGTTCTAAATTTTTTTCTTTATATATTTCATTATGTCACATTATTTTCCATTTGTTTTCTACCAAATCTTTAAACATGTTCACATTAAACTATACTTGATATATTTTATTGGCTTTAACAAAAATTTGCAAAGCAGTATCTTTTCTCTTGCCATATTTTTTCTCTTTTTCTCACTTTATGTCAGGTATGTGTTAATGGAAATATAAAAGTAGTTTTAGTATTCTATTCTGTTACTATGACAATATCTCTGTGATTTTTGCTTAAATTATATTAAATCTTAAATCTCAAAAATATAGTGTGTAAGATATTTCAATCAAAATATATTCAGCCTTAAAATTAGATCTCAAACACATATGAGAAATTATACAATGTTCTCAAACAGATATAGCTCAGAAGAAAATACATAAAGTATATGGTTTGTTTATATATTAAGATTATAACATTGAATTTACATTTTATACATGCCAAATTTGGAATCAAGCAAGATGCTCTGTAGTTAATGAAGGTTTAGTAAGTGAATAAGTTGTGATATACCCAGCTAAGGAAATATTATTCAGCATTAAAATATATGAAGTATCAAGCCATGAAAAGACATGGAGAGAAGCTACTTCCATAACACTAAGACTAAAAAAGACAATCTGAAAAGCCTATGTTTCCTGACATATGGTAATCTGGAAATGGCAAAATGGTAGAGACATTTTAAAAAGTCAGTGAAGCACAGAAGAATTATTAGGACCATAAAATTATTTTGTACATTATTATCATGATGGATAATTTAATTAAATATCATTCCAAACTAGAATGTACAGTAGCAAAAGAAAAATGAGTGAAATCTATGGCATTTGAGTGTTAAAGTTGGTTCAATGCTGGTTTATGCACTACTATATAGCAAAGTTACCAAACTAATGCAAAACGCTAAAAGAAGAACGGATTTATGTATAAAAGTGGAGAAAACATCAATTTCTGCATTTCCTGCTTTATTTTGCTATAAATCATAAACTGCTTAAAAATGAAGCTTATTTTTAGAAAGTTATTGCATGTCATGATTTTTACAACAAAATATATGCCATTCAATTTTAAAATCAATGAATAGCATGGAATTTGTTGAATGGAAAAAAAGTGCAATTCAAGTTAAATAAGTAGTGCTTTATTTTTATCAAATGTGTTTGGAGTTGCAATAAAAAACCATCATAATAGCTAGCATGTTATGGATTAGTTGTTAACATTTCTGAGTTAGCTGTTGGTATTTTCACATCATTTCTCTCTGATAATTCTAAATTCTTTATCCTTCTCTTGTCTGCAATCCAAGCTGGATAATCCTGTTCACCTAAATTTTTAATGTAGTTTCAATTGGATGTTGCATACCTCTTTACTTTCTGTTCATGTACAGTCATATACTATTGAGTATTTTTATTTCTAAGTGTGTTGCAGTAATCCCTTTGTTTGGTTTGTCTTTTAGAATATTCTCAAAAAATATTACCAAGCTTGTTGGACTCTTCAAGATGAGAGGATATGAAACTATGAATGTCAATATCAGAAGTCATTTTCAAGCAACTTAAGAGGATTATGTTCATTGTTGATAGGTTTAGTTATTATTGAACCATACAAGAATCACAGTTTAGATAAATACACATGCTTCAGTTTGTCAATACTCAAAGGTAATTTGTTGACATAAGAATATACTGAATGTTCACTCTTTGCTTATTTTTCAGTGGGCAAATTCATGATAACTGTTCTACCTATGTGACTTTAATGATTATGGATAAATGATACAGATTTTAAAATAATCAAATCTACATTCAAATAGCCAACTTAATGCACGCAAGTAAAAGAGGAAGTCATTCCTAAAAGTTTTGTATGTACCACCAACTTTATTTGTTAGAGGATGTAGGGGAGATTTTTATAGGTGAAGACAGTGTTTCTTGGGCTTTTTTTTTTAACCTCACATACAGGAATTTTATACTAGAGAAGCAAAATAAATCATTAATAGATTTGCTTCGATGTAATTACTAGAGCCTCAGGGATTAAGGTAGTTAAATCCAAATGTCTTAGAAAGTTAGAAATCAAAGTAAAAATATACTGCTTCTTTGGTAAATACAGAAAATATATTGCTATAAATAGTAGCGTACTGTCTTTTTGTCTAGCATGTATATAAAAGATTGACTATAATTTGCTTTTAGCATCGGGCAAATGTAAGGGTGATAGAATAGAAATATTTATTTTCATATAAAAATTAATGTTAAAATATTTGTAAATTTTTTGAGTATTTTAAGTAACTTGTAAAGAGATCTTAAAAGATCTAAGAAATATATCTAAAATATTTGTAGGAGGAAATGAACAAGATGGGAGTTCACCAAAAAGTTATGCATAATGCCCATAATCACATGAAAAATATTTAATCCCCTTCATAATAATAAAAGCTAATGTAATATATATGGAAAGAATCAAAAAGTAAATTCTAACAGGTAGGGTAAATTAATTTTCAACAAATCACCAGCCTAATTCAGTGAGGAACCATAGTTTTTAACTAGTGGTTTTGGAACAATTAGATATTTTTATACAAAAGAATGAATGTTGACCAAACATAGGTGTAGAAATTAGTTCTAAATGAAGGATAAAAGTAAATGCGAGAGATAAAACTGTCAAACACTTATAACAAAAAGGAAGCTTCAAGGCCTGGCATGGTGGTGCATGCCTGTAATTCCAGCCCTCAGAAGGCTGAGGCAGGAGGATCACTGTAAGTAGGAGGCCAGCATGGGCTACAAAGTGAGCTTAAGGCCAGCCTGAACTCCAGAGCAAGACCCTGGCTCAAACACACACACACACACACACACACACACACACACACACACACACACACACAAAAGTATCATTATCATAGAGATTGCAATGATTTCGGATATCTCAAACAAAAGCAAAAGTTACAAAACTAAAAATAAATTAATAAGACTTTTTTGTACCACTGGAGAATAAATTTTGAGATTTTGCACTGCGGTACATCCTGAGAATGTTTTTATTTTTCATTTTCAGACAGGGTCTCAGTGAGTTTTCCAGGCTGGGTTTAAAATTTAGAATCTCTTGCCTCAGTGTGCCACAGCGCTGGGATTAAAGAAATGTGGGTTTGTCTTTCAAATGAACCAGATAAAAACTGAAATGAAAACAAAAAGAATAAGAGATAAATTATAAAGCTTATATCCAGTACCAATATTCTATTCACAGCGTGTAACAAATTCATGTAGTTTAACAATTAAAAACAATTCCATTTTGAAAGTGGTGAAGCATATTAATAGAAAGTTTTCCAAAACAGTACAGTTAGTCTTAGGAATTCATGGGGCATTGGTTTCTAGACTCTCCATGTGTGCCACAATTGGTAGATAATTCAAATCCTTTATATAAAATAGTGTAGGATTTACTTTTAAATTACATGTATTGCCTCTATACTTTTGACCAACTCTAGATTACTTATACCTACCACAATGTAAATATTATGTTATTATCATTCCATATTGCGTCTTTTAAGGGGGGAGAACAAAACACAGCCTACACATTTTGCAGAAGCGGCCGCCACACACCTCATTACAAAGCACACAAAAATCAGATTAGGCACAGAATGGTCAAGGGGCAGTGGAAAGAGATGCAGCATCTGTGAACCAGCAGGAGGCCAGAGTAGGCCGGGCCTACATATCCCTTCCTTTGGATGCACTCACCATAGTGCTGATGTGGGAAAATTCGTGGTTTGCTTTTCTGAATTTCCTTCAAGTACAAGTCACTTTCATGTTACTGAACAAAATAGTTGCTACACAGAATTTAAAGCTGAGCAAGTTTATTTGGCTCACAATATCAGATGACTCAGTCTATGGTCACCTGGCTCCAAACAGTAACATGATGGCTGGAGAGCATGGCACATCATTTACTTTCTGGTAGGCTGGGAGCAGAGCTGAGGTTGAGCCTCAGAGAGGAAGAAACTCGATAGAGTCCAAGATGAAGTCTCCACGTCCACACAGACAGACCCAGCAAGGTATTTTACTAATGTCCTGGAAAATTCCCAAGCCAGTCACGTTGACACTCGTTTAATAGTCATATTCATATTTACATAAATAAAAATGTATGTACCTTTTAAACAAGATGCAAATATATTCTAATGATGTAAATATTAAATGTTATTTAACTTTGATATTAAATAATAAGATATTACATAATCCATCCATGGTTTACAGTTGTCTTCACATGCAGAGTCCACAGATGTGAAGTGCTGACTCTAAATAAAAAGCCAGTAAGAACATAAAAAATGCTCGACATCACTATGAATTAGAAAAATAAGATTCAAAACCAAAATGAGATAGTATTTCAAACCTACTTCAATGCTAAAATAAGAACAGACATACAGTAAGTGTAAACTAGTATATGAAAAATAGAATCCTCACACAATGCTGGTGGTACGTAAGATGGTACATATCATTTTAGAAGAGATTTTGTCAGTTCTTCAAATGATTCAACATAAAATTGTTATTTGGCCCAATTGGATCAATGAGTAGCATTTTCCTCCCTAATCTGCAGGGGATGGCTTTAAGACACCTAGTAGTTTCCTGAAATTTTACACATGAAAACCCTTATTTACAATAATGTATATAAAAGTGTATCCTGTGTTTTGCTTATGATGAAGTTTGATTTAAAATTAGGCCCAGTAAGAGAAAAAATAAAGTAAAATAAAACTTACAGCAATACCCTGTAGATAACGTTAGATTAAAATTCTCTCGCTATCTGAAATTTTATTGAATTTCACTGATTCATATAATTATGTAAAATTATATATTGTCTACATTATAAGGTGTAATGAGTTGGATGAAATAAACATGACAGCATAGTGTCTGGGTATCACAATAGGGTTGCTTTTATATAAGAATGCAAGTATTGTAATTTCAAAACAATTTATCTGATAACTGATATGTCTCAATAATGTGTGCAGTGCATGAGCACAGGTTTGCTAGACCAACAGGTAATGCACATCCTGGGTGGATCATTGCAGGGTGGTGAAAGATTTCATGACGTTCCTCAGAAATGGGTTCAATTTAAAGGTTATGAATCACTAATTTCTGCAAATTTGAATTTAATACTTGGGAACAGTAAGAGAAAGCAGATACTAAAACCACAATTAAAACTGTGGATGAGGGTAAAATCACATATATAAAAACCACTAAGTGATGCTCATGTCAATAAAGTAGAACTTTTCACACTTGCATAGAAAGCAATTTAATTTACCTTTATAACAATAAAAGAGGGAAATTGCATGATAATTCTATGAAGTAATAGGAACATTTATTATCTATATAAATTTTCAATAACCTAGAACTAATGTATACAGGGTAGTTTATCAATTTGATAAAATGTTAGAAAAATACTCAATACTCTTAAGACTGTTTGGTGGATTTCCAGGTGGTTGTCAGCTTGTCACACCCCCCTGAACTGAACAGTGTGGTGCTGCGTGTTGGAGGCTTCCCTGAAGTTTATTGCCATCAGCATGAAGAAGCTTGTTGTCCTGGCTTTCCTGACATAGACTCAGCTGTTATCATTGAAGAGCACAGCACCTTGTTGTCATTGAGGATGGCTGGGGTCCCTCTCAGGGGAGCTCTTGTTCTCACTTTGAGCATTGCTTCCTGGGTCCAGTGTAGATACCTCAGTCTGCTGGCAGAGACCCTTCATCCTACTGGCACATCCTACTGGCTTTCGCTGCTGACCTTTGGGCCTTCCCAGGGCAGATCGCTGAAACGGGCCTGCATGAGACATTGCTGTGGGCCCTTAGCCTCCAATTAGACTCATGGGGGAAATTGTTCTGGGCTCTCAGTCTTCAGCTGGACTCATGCAGGACACTGCTGTGGGATCGAGGCTCTCAGCTGGATTCTTTGGGTCTTAGTGCGTGGATAGATTTCCTGTACTCTCTTTGGATGTGACTCTGGGTGTTTATCATAAAATAAACCTACAAATTGTGTGTCCTGTATTGTTCTACTTGCAATCCTTGGCTATAATAGACTAAGAGCAAGAAATAGGCACATTCCCTCTTAGCCCTACTGTTAAGTAGGGCACACTGGTCTCAATCAATATGATAAAGTAGAATCATGGAATAAAATACAGGACATAAAACATACTCTACATAGAAAAACATGGTCATAGAAAAACTTGTACAAAATTGTTCATAGCGGTTGTTTGTGCAAGTCAAAAAGAAAAAATAAACATATCAGAATGCCTGTCAACTCAATATTAGTTTAACTAAAGGTTTATTAATATTATCAAATCAATAAAAGGAATAAATTACATAAAAATGCTAAACATGGATAGGACTCATATAAGGGATAAATGAATAAAAATGAATGTGTACATAGTGAAGTGCTACTCTGCCATAAAGAGTGAACTTGAATAATTTGTAAGAAAATGGATGTCCCTAGAAACCATAATATTAAATGAAATCAGAAACACATGTTTAAATATCACCTGGTTTCTTTTATACAAGAAGCCCAAAGTGTAAATAAAATCAAAATAAAGTGTACGTACTGGGAAATAAGGAGCTAGAGCTTTCACAAAGAACAGGGGACCAAGAGACAGAGGGTGGAAATGGAGGGGAGGGAAAGAGATGAAAACTTAAGATGTGTCACACGTATATAATGATTCCACGTGAATAATGTAACCACTGTGTGTTGGACCCATGTACCAGGAACAAGTCAAAAGAGGAAAAATGTGATAAGTGAAGGCAATTGAGCGGTAGTTTACATGTTTTATCAATCAATTTATATGTAATAGTTGGAACAGGCAAAGCTGTTGTATTGGCCCACAGATGCTTCCTGGGTCCAGTGTAGACTGGGTTCAGGGGAGACTGGGCATGACTGCTAACGGCTACAGGATGATGAAAACGGTGAAAATTATAAGTGTATAGGTACAGCGTGTAACTGAGCTGTGGGCCGTAAGTGGGTGATGTTCAGAGTATATGGCTTAAATCTGGTGAAACCAGTACAAAAAATTAAAAATCCTCCATTGCTCAGCTCTAACATTATCAAAGGTGCACATTTGGTGAAGTTAGGGACAACTACTCCCTCAGCTACTACTGCTTAGAATGGAAAGGAGCTCAGTTCTCTGGAGGGGAATGGAACAAAGCTAAGAAGACCATAAATGTACGTACAGTGTGACCCCAAATCTCCATTGTTGGTATTTTTCCTGGAGAAAGACATGAAACGCACATGAGAGAATCTATACACAGTAACAAACCATGGAGAAGCTCTTAAATATATATCAGTCAGTGACTTGAATAAGTGCAAGAAATATGTAGATATACAAATTAAAGTAAAAGCACAGTTTGGTGCTGATCACTCACAGCGAGTAAATCTTCAATGACGATGGAAATTAAGTTGAGGTGGCAGCATCAGATCAAAGGCAAAGACTTTCATGGAGGCTCGCAAAGTAGGAGAAGTGGGGAGGGCACCGATACAGAATAATCAGATTGTTCCTGGCCCAGCTTTGGCCAAGGTGCTGGGCGGGTCAGGGTTTAGTAATTTTCCATTGAGTGATAAATTTGGTATTTTTTTTTTTCAAATCTCCTTCTCAGTCTTAAGGGATTTCTTCTTAGCATAAGAGAAGGACCAAGGTTCTGCTTAGCCTTGGAGACTTCAGGGACCCCCTCATGCTCTTACACCGCATCTGGATCTTATAATAAGATGAGAGAACAAAAGGAGGACAGTCCTCTCCTTGTCATTGCCAGCAAATGAAGGTAGGAGACAGTGCACATCTTCACATTTTGTGGGGAACAATTAATGAATTAAAGCTGGAAAATCCCCCTGAGTATTGTTCCCACAAAGGAGCTCATCCTACTTCAAGGGGAGCAGAAGTATTAGCCTAGGATAAACATAAAAGATCCTTGCGAACTAGTGACTGCTAGAATGTATTACATGGTCGCATAATGCAAAAACAGCATGTAGTATGACACAAGCATTATGTTGCATTTTGTAAAAAAAAGAAAGAAACAGTTGGGATAAGGGAAAGGAGAAAAGAAAGAGAAAGAAGAAAATATATATGTATATACATGAGTGGCTGGAGTAATTTTTCTGCTGTTGTCTATTGGCTTATTGAAAGGAACAGTTAATGCTTCATTTTTTTTCTTGACCAATTTCACATGTTTACACCGCATAACCTGAACAATGAATGTGAAGATAATATGCAATATGAGTCATTATTGAATTCCGACCATCTTGTTTATTGAAGCTCTGCGTTGTTTCTAATGTTTTATTATTACTTTTCATTCTCTTTAACTGTTTCATCAATCGGGCATTCTTACAGGTGGAAATCTGAGCAACTTCCTTGAAGATAACAATATGTAATATAACGACCATTGTTATTCCCTATCATATTGTTTTGAAATACTGTATCACTTTTATTGTTTTTGTCTTTGTTGTTATTTTGTTGTTTCTTTTCCTCTTTAAAACAAAAAAAGAAAAATGATACCCATAAATGTTAACAGTGCAAATTCTAGCCTTACCATATACAGTATTTCTATTATGACTCTTAGCAAAATAGTGGCAAAAGTTACTGTTCCATACATTGAATTATCTCAAATATGAAATAAGTTGAAAATGACTTTTCCTGTAAGATTCTGCCTGACACTGGTATAGGAAAGAGGTTTTTTGCCTAGTGGCAATGGAGACTGAAACTAAGGGAAAGGAATGCAAGATTTTCTCCTCAATATTCCTAGGAGAGCTCAATTATCATAGAAATATCAACTTATTTTAATGCTAAACAAAAGGTTGTGTCATATATATACAAGCTTGAACGTTGGAAACCAAAATAATTGTGTTTCCTTCTTTTTTCTTTTTCCCTCTAACGTGTTATTTAATAAAGACTGGAGTGATGCCTGTCAATGTAAGTAAGATTTCGCATCAGGAATACATGTCAAGAGTATTCTATTCTCTCCTTAAACGATATTATAAAGCCTGTGAAATGCAAGAGGAAAATCACGTTGTTCAGAAAGTCTCCTTTGGTGATTAGAACTGTTACCCAGACTTCACTTCACCTTCAAAGAAGCTTAAGATCTATCGAGACTAAGACAAGTTACAACTTCAAAGGGTGGCTTGCAAGCAGAATGTGAAGGAGGGAGCAGAAATTAGAAGCAATAACCTTGAAAGAACACAAGTTCCTGATTTAGATGTCAGTGCGGGTCAAGCAGAGAATCAAGACAAGGCACTTTTTACAGAATTCCCCAAGATTTTCTTCCCACATAAGCTTTATCATATAACAAAATGTACTTCCCTACATTTCTTGGGACTATCCATCTAAGTAAAAAAAGAGACCTGTGAATAACAACCTTAGTAACAAGGATGCATGTAGTGACTCTTTCTACTTTAAAATATTTTTGTGGTCAGAACCATTTAAACTTTACTATCACTTATTCCTTATTTTCAGCAAAACTATTTTCAAAGAGATTTAAAATCATCATGTCATTCATACATAAAAGTCAAATACAAAATATTATTATTCTTACTTATAACTAAGGAAATGGTATTCAGGGAAAGTCAAAGAAGCAGCAAATTGCATAGAACAGATTCAAACAGTTCTTTCTTCACAGCTGAAGAAGTGAGGTAATGCAGGGATTATCATGCTAGACACGTGGCCTGATGTATTCTAGCATATCAGATAGGAACAGCCATTGTGTAAAGGACAAAATAGTGCATCCTTTCCGAGAAGAAAAGTATTAATACTAATATTCAAGTACGGCCCAATCTCTCTAGTTATCTGGGCATGTGCATAGGAAGAAATCTCTGCATTAATTTTCTAAAGTAACAAAATAGTGTATTGAGGTCAAATAATTAAAACATACGACAACATTATATACACATAAATTGTATATAAACTCATGCATAGTCTAAAGACAGATTGAAAGACATTAGTAATACATTTATTAAAGGTTTAGGGTGAAATTCTGATTGATGCCTATTAAAAGTGAGATACTATTAGTCATCATGACTTAAGTGTGATACTGTACAAATTCATCTGTTCTTGGATTTTGTTTAATTCTAATGCACTTTATGAGCTACACTGTATGTGTGATGGCCACCTATCCATCTTCTTTTCGCTTAGGCCTGTTTCTTTGACGATCCTTTTAATTGATGTGAATAGCCTGTGAGCTTTACATTTGAAAACAAACCACGCAGTTGCCTTCCAAATGTAACACTGCTTACTGATGAATTTTATGGCTCATCCTCGCTAACGCTAGGAATGCATTTTGTTTGTCCTCCCATTCTTTGTAAGCTGCATATTTGTTTCATGTAAAAGAATGTTGGTTTGTACTTGTTGATGGGAGAGTGGAATAATTTGACCATCATGATGCTCTGAGCCACTCCACATGATGAGGGTCACTCCTCCTTCTTCTAGAGCTAATATTTCCCGCGCCTCCTAGCATGAGGTAGCGCACTAAGAGGGTAGTGTGTATGTCAGCACCAGGGACAGGGTGCTAAAGTACTGCAAGACAAGGACGCTGAAGCAACTCTGACATTTGTAAGGACCACACCCGTTGGAGGTCATTTAAGGGGTCAGAGGTATCAACAAAATATTGAGCCTATAAGGAAGCACTATGTAAGATGTCAGATTTGATGATGAAAGTGCTTGTAGATCTGGGAAACACTAACAAGTCATAACTTACTTTGTGATGAGAATGACTGAGAAAGTAATTTTTATTAGTTCTCTAGTACTTTGAATTGTCACGTAGGATCATGGACTGTGCTGTTGGACAGTACAGAGCTAAGAATTTCACAGAATACTTCAAAACTCTCAATTTATAGCAAGTTACATATATTTTCTAGTGTGGGGGACACTAAATAAGTCTCAGTTACACATACCCACACCCTTACTGAAAATCTTTATTAAACATTTTTGACAAGGTAAGGTTTTGCTGTTGTACACTTTGCAATTGCATATAAAATAATGATTTTAATTTTCTCCACTCTTGTTTCATTGAGTAAATTTCGTGAGATGTGAGTATCAGTTAGTAATAGCTTTTAAAATATCAGGGATGTTGTTCCTCTTAAATGTCTTGTAGTGTATGGTTATACCACGCCAAACACACCCAATCTACTCTAAAATGAAATACAATGTGTGTGAGAGAGAGAGTAAAAATAAATAATACGTGTGATTTTTAAAAATGACATACACAAGAGTGACATAACAAAAAGTCACAAAACAAATCAATTTGAATAAATAAATATTGATATACACATTAATGCATTTGTCTATGGGATCATATCATGGTTATATTCAACTGCTATGGCTGATTTTTGCTGGATCTTGTTTTATAAATTCAGTATATTTATAATGTCTAAAGTGTGTCATACATGGATCATGTCCAGTAGCCAGACTAATTTTAATGAATTGGTGAATAAAAGAAAAGAAGATGCCAATGAGCAACAGAAACAAACTTTATGGTGATTTCAAAGGAAATGCCAGAATGAATTAAAATGAAGCTTATGGATTTTTAAGGAACCGATCAACAATATCAATGTGATTCTTGGTTAAATGTGATATTAATTAATGGACAAAGAAACAAATCATCAGTGAAAGAAAAATACAGTATAGTGATGTTGTTGTTGATACATTTATGTCAACTTGGGAAGCCTAGAGGTTTGGCTGAGTTACTCAGTAGTCCTGCATGCTGAGGTGCAAAGGACATGCCCTGACCCTTCTGGGATGTTGCTCATTGTGTCAGTTTAAAAAGTTTCAAAGGTTAACTATGTGATTCAGCAGGGAGCCAGTGTGCTTACTTTGTATTCATCCTGAGCCTGTGCAAGAGGAGGGCCTGGAGATTATGTGGGTGCTACACACCCCCTACATGGGGGAAGCCTGCTTACAATATAAGAGGAAAACAGGCTTGCTCTTCTCTGCCACTGTCCCCTTTTGCTTTTGTTATTTTGCTGTTTACTGCTGCCATAAACATTTGCCCTTTACCATGTGCCGCTCTCCCTTAGAACACACCGAATACAGACTAAATCCTCTGCAAACTGTAAGCTAGATAAACCTTTCCTTCCTTAATTTTGGGCATCAAGTCTTTTGTCTCAGAAACAACAACAATATAACCAAGACAAATGGGTTTTAGTATAAAAGTATTTGAAAACACTGTTTTAAGAGGTCTATAGAATTTCTCAATAAGTTTGGCCAATTCTTCCCTCTCTGTGTTAATGTGGAAGATTCCACTGTCTGGAGAGTGGACTCCTCCAAAGTTAAGAACAAAAGAATATGGGGATTAAAATTCATGAAGTGTATAACTTATAAATAGAGAATCCCTTAAAAAGAGAACACAAAATATGGCTCTAAGTTGGTGGTACACCAAGTCAGATATTCTATTCCTTATTTTATGGGAAAAACAAGTAACTAGAGATGAGTCTGGTGATAGTTATTTTAGGGACATCTTTACATGAGGCTAGGTGACTATTACCCCCCCAAAAAATATCACTGAGACATAATTGCTAGTACTCAACAATGTAAACTCATTTAGAAAGTTACTGTTATACAATTGTTTTTTCAGTGTGTTTACCACAACCAGAAGTTATCTTTTATGTGTACATTTATTTTTATTGCTCAGTTCTTATTTATGTTCTAAACCACAAAAGGGCAGAGAATATATCTAATCAAAAAATAAATCCAGTACTCATCTTACTGGCTGGTATATCATATCAAATACTTATTATATAAATAATGTATTTCTTATAATTTCCTTCAATTTGTGTCAACTCCATGAACTCCCATATCTTTGTCATTAAATTGTAACTTTTGAATTTATAGGAGAGAATCTTGCACAACTTGAATTGCAGATTCATGGCATTCACAATGGCTATAGACTCTTCATATAGAAGGGATATGACCTACTTTTATGTTAGATTCTATCAGAAAGTGGACAAAAATTTCTGGCTATGATTCGTTCAAAAACTATTTATTACCTAAGACTGAAGAGAATTTTTCAAATGTAAACAATGATGTAATGTTGATTTTAAAATGAGTATGTGCTTGAATAATATCTATCACAATATTAAGAAGTTACATTAAAAGCAACACTTCTATTAGTATGCCATGTGTACATTGCCATTACCAATGCAAATATACTTCCTCAATTGCCTACACCTCATCTCCCTGTGATATCTGCATATAACAGGTGGTATTTATACGTGGAAAATACTCATATATATAATTTCACTAACAAAAGGCCATCAAGTGGGAAACACATCCAAGATCACATGGACCAGCATATTGCTAATTAATTTTTA
>PVLD010013427.1:44584-56243 GCA_004027595.1 Dinomys branickii | reverse complement strand
GGTCTTTCTCTAAAATTGACCACATTCTAGCCCATAGAGCATATCTACCTAAATGCAAAAGAATTGAAGTTATCCCATGCATATTATCTGACCACAGTGCAATGAAATTGGAAATTAATGACAAAGAGAACTCCAAAAACCGCATAAACACTTGGAAATTAGACAACAACCTCCTGAATAACCAGTGGGTCACACAAGAAGTTAAAGAAGAAATTAAAAAATACCTACCAACAAATGAAAATGCAAATACAATCTACCGGAATCTGTGGGATGCAATGGGGCTGGGGATATAGCTCAGTGGAATAAGCGCCTGCCTAGCAAGCTCAGGGTCCTGAGTTCGATCGCCAGTACCGCCAAAAAAAAAGAGAATGTGTGGGATGCAATGAAAGCAGTCCTCAGAGGGAAATTTATAGCAATGAACTCATATATAAAGAAAACAGAAAGAGAGCAAATAAATACCCTAATGCCACACCTTAAACTTTTAGAAAAAGAGCAACAAGCCAAACCAAAACCCCAAAGAAGAGAGGAGATTATAAAACTCAGGGCAGAAATTAATGCAATTGAGACAAAACTGTAGAAAAAGTGAGTGAATCAAAGTGTTGGTTTTTCAAAAGAATAAATAAAATTGATAAACCCCTAGCCAACCTTATCAAAAAAGGAAAAGAAAGAACTCAAATTCCTGCAATAAGGAATGAAAAGGATGAAATCCGTGCAGATCCCACAGAAATTCAAAAGATCACTAATACCTACTTTGAAAATCTTTACTCCCATAGGATAGAAAATTCAGAAGAAATGGACAGATTCCTAGAAATGTACAAATTACCAAAATTGAATCAGGAAGATTTAAAAATCCTGAACAACCCAATATCAATTAATGAGATTGAAAATGTCATTAAAAACTTACCAACAAAGAAAAGCCCAGGCCCTGATGGATTCACAGCAGAATTCTATAAAACATTCAGAGAAGATTTAATGCCAACACTCCTCAAACTCTTTTTTTTTTTCCGGGACCGGGGATCGAACTCAGGGCCCTAGTGCTTAGCAGCAAGCACTTAGCCCACTGAGCTGTACCTCCAGCCCACTCCTCAAACTCTTCAATGAAATTGAAAAGGAAGCAATTCTCCCTAACTCATTTCTGGAGGCAAGTATTATACTGAAACCAAAACCAGAGAAGTACCCAACCAAGAAAGAGAGCTATAGGCCAATCTCTCTAATGAACATAGATGCACAGATACTCAACAAAATACTAGCAAATAGAATGCAGCAAATCATAAGGAAAATTATACACCATGACCAGGTTGGATTTATTCCAGGAATGCAGGGATGGTTCAATATTCACAAATCAATTAATGTAATACATCATATTAATACAGCCAAAGACAAAAACCACATGATCATCTCAATAGATGCAGAAAAAGCTTTCAATAAAGTCCAACATGCATTCATGTTAAAAACCCTAGAAAAAATAGGAATAGACGGCCTCTACCTCAATCTGATCAAAACCATCTATGACAAACCAACAGCCAACATCATACTAAATGGACAAAAACTGAAAGCTTTCACTTTAAAGTCAAGAACAAGACAAGGATGTCCACTGTCACCACTCCTATTCAACATAGTTCTGGAAGCATTAGCCAGAGCAATTAGACAAGAGAGAGAAATAAAAGGAATAAGGATAGGAAAGGAAGAAGTTAAACCATCACTATTTGCAGATTACATGATACTTTACATGGAGGAACCCAAAAACTCCACAAGAAAACTCCTGGAATTAATAAACAAATTCAGCAGAGTAGCCGGATACAAAGTCAACACCCAAAAATCAATAGCATTCCTGTACACGAACAACAAACAGACTGAGAGAGCAATTGAGGAAACCATACCTTTTACAATAGCATCCAAGAAATTGAAATATTTAGGAATCAATCTAACGAAGAATGTAAAAGATTTATTCAATGAAACTACAGTATTCTGAAGAAAGAGATCGAAGAGGATTTCAATAAATGGAAAAACATCCCCTGCTCATGGTTAGGAAGAACCAACATTGTGAAAATGGCCATACTACCAAAATTGTACATATTCAATGCAATTCCCATTAAACTACCATTAGCATACCTCACAGATCTAGAGAAAACGTGCCTCAAATTCATCTGGAAACAGAAGAGACCCAGAATAGCAAAGCAATCCTGGGCAATGAGGACAAGTCAGGTGGAAGCAGAATCCCTGACCTGAAGTTATACTACAAAGCTACTGTAATGAAATCAACCTGGTACTGGCTAAAAAACAGACCTGAGGATCAATGGAACAGACTGGAAGATGCAGCCACAATGAAAAACACACTCAGCCACCTAATATTTAACAAAGGGGCCAACCAAACTCACTGGAAAAGAGATAGCCTGTTTAATAAATGGTGCTGGAAAAGCTGGCTTGCCTCTTGCCGAAAACTGAAAATAGACCCAAGTCTATCACCATGCACCAAACTCAGGTCAAAATGGATCACAGATCTCAACATTAAAATAGAAACTCTAAATCTATTGGAAGAGAAAGTAGGTAAAAATCTTAAAGACATAGGAGTGGGCAGAGAGTTCATGAACAAAAATGAAACTGCAAGGGAAACAATTCAAAGAATCAATAACTGGGACCTCATCCTACTGAAAAGTTTTTGCACATCGAAAGAAATCACCAGCAAAGTAAAAAGAAAACCCACAAATTGGGAAAAAAATCCTAGCGGGCTGTCCCTCAGACAAAGGTCTTCTATCTAGAACACACAAAGAATTAAAAAACATGTACCTGTCCAAATTCAAAGACCCAATCCAGAAATGGGCATCTGAAATGAATACACACTTCTCAGATAAAGAAATACAAATGGCAAATAAATATATGAGAAAATGTTCCACATCTTTAGTCATTCGAGAAATGCAAATAAAAACAACATTGAGATTTCGTCTCACCCCAGTAAGATTGGCCAGTATTAAGAAATCATCCAATAACAAATGTTGGGGAGGCTGTGGAGAAATAGGGACTCTACTGCACTGCTGGTGGGACTGCAGACTGGTGAAACCACTGTGGAGAGCAGTTTGGAGATTTCTCAGCAAACTAGGTCTAGAGGTTCCATTCAACCCAGCTATTCCCCTTCTGGGTATTTTCCCAGAAGATCTGAAAACATCATATCACCGTGATATATGTGCACCCATGTTTATAGCAGCGCAATTTGTAATAGCTAAATTGTGGAAGCAACCCAAATGTCCATCCACAGACGACTGTATTAAAAAACTGTGGCATTTTTATATGATGGAATATTACTCAGCTATAAAGAGGGACAGATTTGGGGCCTTTGTAGGCAAATGGTCACAATTAAACACCATACTCATATGTGAAATAAATCAGAGGTACATATGCAAGCAACGTACTGTGTCACTGGTGTAAGAACCTGAGGGTGGGAATATAAACTAAGAGGCGTGAAGGAAATCTGTTCAAAAGTAAAGAACAGATGGGATGAGGGAAAGGAGAAAAGGAAGAAAGAGGCAAATATGTTTGTATGTATGTATGTATGTACATATGTGCAGGATGGCTAACATGGTTCCACTTGTCTTATGTCACTTTATGGTAAGGAATAGTTGATGACTGCTTGTTTGATCAATCTTGTATGTCTATATGTGTTTTCCTGAGCATACACTTTGAAGTTATCAATATGTAATGCAACAACTATTGTTGGTTTCCTGTTGCTTTGTCTATAATTCAATTTTAATTATACTGTTATTGTGCTACTTTGTGTCTCTTTGTTAATGCTTTCCTCTTTTTTGTTGATGTTGTTCTTTTTCTTTTACACTTTAAAGAAAAAATCTTCACATAGGTATAGAGCAGTTTCGTGGCCCCAAAAATCTGTGCCCCTATTATTTATTCCTCTTTCCACAATAATCCTTGCCGACCACCCATCCTTTTACACTCTCCATAGTTTTGCCTTTTCCAGGAAGTTACTTAGTTGAATTACATGACTGAAAGTCTCTCACACTGGCTTCCGTCACCTAGTCATATGCATTTAAATTTCTTCCATGTCTTTTCATGGCTGATAGCTCATTTCTTTTAGCAATGAGTAACAATGAGTCCTGGTTTATCAACTTTGTTGCTTCCAAGTTTTGGCCGTTATAAATAAAGCTGATAGGACACCCATGTACAAGTTTTCCTGTGGCGTACATTTCCACCTCCTTTGGATAAATATCAATGAGTGTTAATGGTTAGATTATTTGGCGAGAATATCTCCAGTTTTACAAGAAACTGCCAAACTGTCTTCAAAATGACTGTGTATGTTACAGTCTCACCAACAGTGAATGAATGAACCACAGAATTCCTGTGGTTCCATGTCCTTGCCAGCATTTTTGGGACCAGGGTTTTTTATTTTGGCCATTCTAATAGGGATTGTTATGTCTCATTATAATTTTAATTTGCCTTTCCCCGATGACATATGATGTAGACCATCTTTGCATGTGCTTTTGTGCTACCTGGTTTTCCTTCTGTTTTATTTTTATGACATGTCTATTAAGATTTGCCCATTTTATAGTTGGGTTATTTGTTTTCCTATTGTTGAATTTTTAGACTTCTTTGCATATTCTTGATAATAGTCACTCATCAGATATATCTTTGGAAAATATTATCTTGGGGTATAGCTTGTCTTTTCATTTTCTTTATAGTTTTGCTTTGTTGTTTTGCTGTAGAGAAGAATTTTAATGAACTCTAGTGTAGCAACTCCTTCTTTTGTGCGTCATGAATTTGGTGTATCTAAAAAAATCCTTGCGAGACTCAAGATTGATTTTCGGCTATTATCTTCTAGGAGTTTGTCTTGGTTACTTTTCTCTCACTGCTGAGACAAAATACCCAACACCAAAATGAAGGAAGGAAAGGTTTATTTAGCTTATAGTTTGTGGGGGTTTCAGTCCATACTTGGTTGGTTCTGAGGCAGAGTGGCACATGGCAGAGGGCAAATGGCAGCAGAGAACAGCGAAAACAACCAGCAAAAGGGAGGAATGGCTGCAAGCAGCCTCTTTTTCTCCCTTACATTGTAAACAGGCTACCCCCACCCAGGGGGTGTGTACCTCTTACACAATCTCCATGCCCTCCTCTTCCACAGGCTCAGGATGTATACAAGGTAAGCACCCTGGCTTCCTGCTGAGTCACTCAGCCAAATCTCTAGACTCCCCAAGTTGACACAATATATCAACCATAACAGAGTTTTATAGTATTTTATGTTACACTTAGATCTAGGATTCACTTTGTGTTAATTTCTGAAAAGTGCCAGACCAGTGTCTAGATCACTTTTATTTTGGCAGTAGTGGGGGTTGAACCCAGTGCCTTGTGGATATTAGGCAAGTGCTCCACCACTGGGCAACAGCAAGAGCCCCCAGATCACTTTATTCGTGTGGATATCCACTTGTAACAACACTATTTGCTGAAGAAATTATGCTTTGTCCACTGACTTGCTTTGTTCCTTTTTCAAAGATCACTTAACTATATTTTTGAGGCTATTTTTGAACTTTTTATTCTAGTTTATTGATCAATTTGTCTATTTTTGCCAATACTGCACAGTCTGCGTTACTGCAGCCTTACCGCAAATCTCAATGTCAGCTAATCTGTGCTCTGAATTTGTTCTTCCTCCGTATTGTATCAGCACCTCTGCATCATTTTCTCTCCATATAAATTATAGAGTCAGAAGCTGAGCTGAATCTTGGACAGCTTCAGGAACACTGGTGAGCCACCCCCACTCTTCCCCCACCAGGGTGGGAGCCAGGCAGAGCCCCAGACAGCTTCAGGGGCCTCAGTGACTGCATATTCACCACTCCCCCTCTGGCATGGGAACCAGGCAGTGTTTGGAGTCTTGGTGGTCACCCATTACTACACCCTTGTGGAAACAGGGCTGAAACCTGGACAAGCTTGGGAACCCCTGAGTGGGAGCCAAGCTGAGCCACAGATAGCTGTGGGAGCATCAGAGATCACACCCTGCCCACATACACCATCAAGGAAGCCACACTGAGCACCAGGGACCTTTGGGTCCTTGCCCTGCCATTCTGACATCATCCTGGAAGTGTAGTTGAGCTCCAGGGGACCTCCAGATCTCAGAAAATGACGAAACAAAGGATCAAAGTGCAATCACAGACCTCCACCCCACCCAGAACAAGTCCAGGAGATATCAACACAAGAGATTAGAAGTCATATGCCTGAAATTTCTGAAATGATAGCAGCTAAAGTAAAGAAACAAGTCCATCAGGTCATAGAAGATATCAGATCAGAAATAACCTCTGAGGTAAAAAAAGAAATGACAACAGTTATAAAAGAATTGCTTAGTACATCTAAAGAAGACAATAGAAAATAAAATAGAGGAGTATAGAAAATTAATGGAAATCTTCAATGAACAATATAGGAAAGAACTGAAATGCGTGAAACAGATTCAAACAGATATCCAGGAAATTAAAACTTCTATCAAAAGCTGAAAAAACCGCTTGAATGAAACTGAAGGTAGAATTTCAGACCTTGAAAACAGCATTGCTGCTAATGACCATGAAAGGAAAGATCTCTTAAAAATAATAAGAAACCAAAAATAACTCAACAGCTGCAAGACAAAGCAAAGAAAAACAATGTAAGATTAATAGGTGTCAATGAAACAGCAGATGTCAATACAAATGACAGAAAAAAGACTGAAGAAGTAATAGCAGAAAATTTCCCAAGCATGGAAAAAGTATTGGACATCCAGTAAAAGAGGCATATAGAACTCCAACTAGCCATAACCAAAATAAATCTACACCCAGACATACAGTGATCAAGATCCCAGAAATTCAACAAAAGAACAGAATATTAAAAGCTGTGAGAGAAAAGAAACAGATCACCTAAAAAGGAAAGCCCATCAGAATCACAGAAGATTTCTCAACACAAACCATCAAGTCAAGAAGCGCTAGGAATGAAATATTTCAGGTACTGAAAGAAACCAACTTCCAACCCAGACTGATATATCCTTCAAAATTAATGGAGAAATAAAATATTTCCATCATCAACTGAAGAACTTCATGAGTGGCAAACCAACCCTACAAACAGAACTAAAAGATATTCTAGAAAGAGATAAAAAGCCCTCAGCTTCAAGAACAGCCACACAGAGGAACTACCAAGCAGAGCAAGCAATTAAACAGAGGGGAAAAGAACCAACAGCAGGAAAATAACATGACAAAGATGCACCAATACACATCAATCAAGTCACCAGTCAAAAGAAGCAGACTGGCAGAGTGGATCAAGAAACAAAATCCAACTATATGCTATATACAAAAAACATTTAACTCAAAAGGAAATTTATAGACTGAAAATCAAAAGATGGAAAACAATGCTCCATATGACAGGAAACCAGAAAAAAGCAGGTATAGCTTTTCTGTTTGCATACAACATGAACTTCAAAACAAGAAGAATCAAAAGAGATAAAGAAGGTCATTACATATTTGTGAAGGGAAAACTTCAAGAGGAGGAGATAGCAATCATAAACATCTATGCACCAAATACAGGAGCACCCAACTAGATAAGACAAATTTTAACAGACATGAAAAATGAAATAAGGAGCAACACAATCATAACAGGGGCCTTTAACATCCTATTGTCACAAAGAGATTAACTAGACAAAAAATTGGGAAAGAAATAACAAAATGTAACCAAACTAGTGAACAAATGGATTTAGTAGACCTCTTCAGAGTGTTCCACCCACCATCATCAGAATACACATTCTTCTCAGCTGTATACAGTATGTTCTCTAATATAGACCATATACTAGCACCTAGAACATGATTAAGGAAATGCAAAAGAGTTGAAAGTATCTCATGCATACTTATTGGACCATACTGCAATGAAATTGGAAATTAATGACAAAAGAAATCATAAAAATTCCATAAACACATGGAAATTAAACAATACTGTCCTGAACAACCAATGGGTCGCAGATGACATCAAAGAAAAATTAAACATTGTGTACAACCAAATGAAAATGTAGATACAACTTACAGGAACCTGTGGGATGCAATGAAAGAAGTCCTCAGAGGAAAATTTATAGCAGTGAATTCCCACCTCAGGGAAACAGAATGAGCAAAACTAAACAATCCTATGCTGCACCTCAAGTTTCTAGAAAAAGAAGAGCAAGTCAAACCCAAAGCCCAAAGAAGGCAGGAAATTATAAAGCTCAGGGCAAAAAATAATGCAATACAGACTAAAAAAATGCAAAGAATTAATGAATCAAAGAGGTAGTTCTTTGAAAAAAATAAATAAAATTGATAAATCCATAACCAACCTTATTTTAAAAAGGAAAAGAAAAAACTGAAATACATGCAATAAGGAATGAAAGGTACAAAATCACTGCAGATCCTATAGAAATTCAGAAGATCATCAATACCTAATTTGAAAATCTTTACTCATAGGATGGAAAACACAGAGAAAATGGATACATTTCTAGATACATATGAATTACCAAAGCTGAAATGAAGAAGACATAAAAATTCTGAATAACTCTACATCAGCAAGCAAAATTGAAAATATAATAAAAAAAACTTGCCAATGAAGAAAAGCCCAGGTCCTGATAGATTCACAGCTAAATTCTACAAGAAATTTAGAGATTTAATGCCAAGTCTTCTGGAACTCTAATGAAATCAAAAGGGAAGGAATTCTCTTCAATGTCAATTCTTCTGAAACTCTAATGAGATTGAAATGGAAGGAATCCTCTCCAACTCATTCCTAGAGGCAAGTATTATCCTGATACAAAACCAGAGAAAGACCCAACCAAAAAAGAGAACTACAGGCTAAGCTCCCTAATGAACAGATGCAAAAATTCTCAATAAAATACTAGCAAACAATACAACAAATCATCAAGATTATACAGCATGACCAAGTGGGATTCATACCAGGAATGTAGGGATGGTTCAACATACACAAATCAATTAATGTAATACACCATGTCAGTAGAGCCAAAGACAAAAATCATATGATCATCTCAATCGATGCAGAAAAAGCTTTTGATAAAGTCCAACACTCATTTATGATAAAAACTCTACAAAAAATAGGACTTGATGGTCTTCACCTCAAGCTGTTAAAAGGCATCTTTGACAAACCAACAGCTAACATCATTCTAAGTGGTCAAACATTGAAAACTTTCACTTTAAAATCAGGAACAAGACAAGGATTTCCACTGTCACCACTCCTATTCAACATAGTTCTGGAAATATTAGCTAGAGCAATTAGACAAAAGAGAAAAATAAGAGGAATAAGGATAGGAAAGGAAGAAGTGAAATTATCATTATTCACAGATGACATGATCCTCTACGTAGAAGACCCCAAACACTCCACCAAAAGGCTTATAGATTTAATAACCAAATTCAGTAATATAGCTGGATACAAAGTCAAAACTCAAAAATAAATAGCATGCCTGTACACAAACAACAGACTGTGAGAGAAATTAGGGAAGCCATAGCTTTCATAATAGCATCTAAAAAATGAAATACTGAGGAATCAATCTAACAAAAGAAGTAAAAGATCTATACAGTGAAAATTATAGTGCTCTCAAAAAAGAGATCCAAGAGGATTTCAGAAAATGGAAAGATATTCCTTGCTCATGGATAGGAAGAACCAACATTATAAAAATGTCCATACTCCCAAAATTGTTGTATAGATTCAATGCAATCCCAAATAAAATACCATTCATATACCTCACAATCTAGAGAATACATTCCTAAAATTCATCTGGAACCAGAAGAGGCCTAGAATAGCAAAAGTAATCCTGGGCAACAAGAAAGGCAGGAGGAATCATAATCCCTGACATAGCTACAAACGCATTTATCTTTGACAAAATGGCCACATATGTTCAATGGAAGAAAGCCTCTTTTAACAAATGGTGCTGGAAAAACTGGCTTTCCACATGACAACGACTAAAACTAGACCCATGTCTATCACCACATGCTACACTAAAGTCAAAATGGTCCAAAGATCTAAATATCAAAACAGAAAAACTAAATGGACTGGAAGCGAAAGCAGGTAAAACTCTCAGACATAGGGGTAGGCAGAGAGTTCATGAACAAAAACCAAACTGCATGGGAAATACTTCAAAGAATCAACAACTGGGATCTTATCTTATTAAAAAGTTTTTGCACATCAAAAGAAATCACCAACAAAGTAAAAAGAAAACCCACATATTGGGAAAAAGTTTTATCCAACTTCCCCTTAGACAAAAGTTCTATCTAGAACATTTATAAAGAATTTTTAAAAATCAGGACCCCAAAATTCAAAGACTCAATACAAAAATGGGCATCGAGATGAATACACACTTCTCAGATGAAAAAATAATAATGGTGAATATATGAAAAATGTTCAACATCATTAGTCATTTGAGAAATGCAGATTAAAACTACCATGAGATTCCATCTCACCCCAGAAAGAATGGCTATATCACTAAGAAATCAACCAGTGCCAAATGCTAGAGAGGCTGTGAGGAAAAAGGAACTCTACTCCACTGCTGGTGGGAGTGTAGATTGGTGCAACCATTGTGGAAATCAGTTTGGAGATTCCTCACAAAACTAGGATTAGAAGTCCCACTTAACCCAGCTATTCCCCTTCTGAGTATTTTCCCAGAAGAATTAAAAACATCACACCACAGTGATACATGTGCACCCATGTTTATAGCAGCACAATTTGTCACAGCTAAATCTTGGAAACAACCCAAATGCCCATCAACAGAGGAATGGATAAAAAAAGATGTGGTATTTTTATGTAATGAAATATTACTCAGCTATAAAGAAAGATAAACTCGAAGTTTTGTAGGTAAATGGATGCAACGAGAGACCATACTCATAACTGATATAAACTGGACCCACATGTGCAAACATTGTATTGTCTCCCTGGTGTAAAAACATGAAAGAGTAAATAAAACCCAGAATGTACAATAGATAATATGAAAAGGAAAGAAATAAAGGAAGGAACAACTGAGATGAGGGAAGGAAGAAAAAGAAAAAACTACGGCAATATATATAGGATAGCTGAGATCTGTGTATGTAGAAGGGTAACTGGGATGACTACTGCTGATATCTGGTGGTTTATTGGAACACTTAATGCTTACTTTTTTTTATATTTTGACCAATTTTGCATGCTTATATCTGGTAATCTGAGCAACTGATGTGAAGACAACAGTGTAACAGTACAACAACCATTGGTGAATTCCTACCATCCTATCTAGTGAAACTCTATATTGTCTCTAACTTTTTTAATTATTATTTTCTTATTCTCTTTAATGGTTTGATCAGTTTTCCATTTTTACATCTGGTAATCTGAGCAACTTCGTTGAAGATAATAATATGTAAAATAACAACCACTGTTAATCCCCATCATTTGGTTTGAAACTCTGTATCATTTTTAATGTCCTTACTTTGTTTTGTTTGTATTTTGCTAATCTTTTTTTTTCTTTTAAAAAAAATACAAGTACAAAAACATATTGACAAACAGATACCAATTAGCATAAAAACTAGTACAATCACAACTAATCTATAGACAAGGTGATATGATCTCAACAGTGGTTATTGCTTTATCCATTGATATCTTCGAAGTGTAAATATATAAGCCCATATCCAGACATGCAAATTTAGTCAGACAATTAATCCTCTCA
>PVLD010013427.1:0-44484 GCA_004027595.1 Dinomys branickii | reverse complement strand
AGATTATTGCTTAGCATTAAGTGATATAATACAATAGTAGAACTTTTTTACTATTCTCTTTAAAATAAAATTTTAAAAAATCAACTATAAGAAACATTTCTGTACATCTAATGTATATCCTTTTAATAACATGTATATTTCCTTTCTGATTTTATATAACCTTTAATGAAAAAAAAATATATATATACACTTATACATAATTATTCACAGATTTCATAATAGCAAATTCCTGTACTAACTAAAATTAATTTGTAACCCCAGAAAAGCAATATTTGCAGTGCTTTCCTGGTCATTCACAGATATGTACACTGTGGCAAAAACTTTGAATCATCTGATATACACATTCTGAATGGAGTTGAACACAGCAGAGGTCATCTTCCTGTTTCAGCCTTAAATTATAAACAGAATGTCCATTTGGCAGTGTATTATGTGTCAAATTTTTCAAAGTTTTGTGTTTTTTTCTTGATGATTTTTGCTCTTTAAAATGACCTACAAGTAGTACAGGGCTAAAATGCTGTCCGATTTTCCTAAGCATGAGAAGGTTATGATGTATCTTGAAGACACATAAGTTATGTATAGTCTTGTCGGCCATGAGTTCAAAGTTAATGAATCAGCAATATATAGTACATAAGGTATCTTTAAACAGAAATATACATAACCCAAGGTTATGTGCTTTTTTATTTATTTATTTATATTTATTTATTTTTTTTTTTTTTGCGGTACTGGGGATCAAACTCAGGACCCTGCGCTTGCTAGGCAAGCGCTTATTCCACTGAGCTATATCCCCAGCCCGGTTATGTTTATTGATGGGTGAAAATGTTGTGACCAGAAGCTCACAGAAACCTAACTCTCTACTTTCCCTAGGAGCTATTCTCAGTCTACTAATTCAGCGAGTGTGGTGCAATTACAGAGTGTAACTACGTGACTAATGAGAACTTCAACACAGACATATGTGCTGCTGAGGTGCGCACAAGAATTGAATATGTGTGTGTGTGTGTGTATCATACACACCCAGAGTATTGTGCACTGTTCTTCTCATTTTTACTATACATTAAGACTTGCCCATGTCATTATATATTTCTGAAATCTTTAAAATAAATTATAGAGTCAGTGTGCTGATAGCAGAAAGCATTATGTGAGGCAAAGACTTACACAAGACATATAGAAATCCAATGCTGTGTACCCTCCATTCTTATTACCTTCAAGGGATGCAAATGATCTGTTTAAGTTCGGAACCCTACTTTAATCTCCATTTCTCATGCTTGCCGCCTAACTAACCCTGGCTGCATTTGCCAAAACCAGTAAGTTAGCACGGACACAGTATCATTCCCCGCGCTACAGGCTCACTGTTTTTGGATTTCCCCAAGTTTTTAGCGATGTCCTTTTTCTGTTCCAGGCATTACCCTGTGTTTACTCACCGGATCTGATCAGACTTTATTGTCTGCGGCAATTCTACCAGTTTTAAAGAGTGTTAGAGTGGCGTTTTGTAGAGTGTGCCTCAGTCTGGGTTTGTCGGATGTGCTCTCGTGGTGGGAAAGGAGCACGGGCTTGGGAAGAACTGCATAGACGCCGAGCCGCACAGCAGGGAAACGAGACTCGCCAGACTGCTAGTGGGTTTTTGGTTGCTTTTCTTGCAGCTCTGGGGATCAAACCCAGGCCATGGTGAATATTATCCAAGATTTTGACCTCAATCACTTCCAGTAGTATCTGGCAACTTTCCCTGTACGAAGTTAATATCTTCTCCCTTCTGTGCTATACTCTTTGAAGTTTGCCTTTAAGAATAGCTCACAATCCAAAAGTATTCTACTCCACCTCCTGGGGATACAAGTATTTGCTTACCCGTTCTGGAATTCCTTAAGGAAAATTTGTCCTTCAAAGAATTGTTGTTTTGTTTTTTTGTTTTGAGACTACATCTTGCAGGTAGCTCAGGCTGGCCTCTGCAGCAGGCCCAGCTTCTCAGGTTTTTACTGTTTTATTTTGTTGCTGGTGCTGGAGACAGAGCCACGCCTTACACCTACTAGGCAAATGTGTACACTGCACACACCCCCACCTCAACTTTTGGTTTTTTAAACCAGTGTTTCCAGTTGTTCAGTGCAAACTTGCTCTAATGTAAGCTGGGGTGTTATGCTGGTAATTGAAGTCTGCTACTTTTGTTTTTGTCTTTTTGAGGCAGGGTTTCACTATGTAGCTCAGACCAGCCTTGAACTTACTTTGTAATCCAGGCTGGCCTCAAACTTGAGGCAATCCTCCTGCCTCAGCCTCCAGAGTGCTGGGATTATAGGCATGCACCACCATGCCCAGCTGTGCTACATTTATTTTAAAGAAATATTTGTTTGTTAAATAAAAATGATAGGCGGCTATTGTTTTGGAGTAATCTGTGACACCAGGCCCCCACAGACTAGGACAAAAATCAAAATAGAGTCAGTCAAGACCTTCCAATAGGTCTTGACCTCCCAAGAAAGCAGCTGAGCAGGTCAATCCCCCTGGGCAAGCTAATGAGGCTCCCTCTGTTAATCCTTGCAGAAAAGCCAAGCCCCAGGCCAAGCCGAGGCCAGCCAGTCATTTCCCCACAGTCCCGTGTGCCTTCTCCACCTGACAAGGAAAGCATCTTAAAATGACCAATCTGCCTTGTGTTCTCTGCTTCTCCTTCCTTTGGCCCTTTGCACTTTTTGAACCAAGCTCATCCGTTCAGCACCTCCAAACACCCAGTCCATTTCACAGGATGAAGTTTTACCCGAGTTACAGCAAGTAAAGATATTTCAGATCCGTAAACTGTGTGGATATAATTTTGTCTGTGGCGTGTGTTTGAAGAAGATTATTAACACTGATTCTCTCTGGCACCCTGAGATAAGTGGGATCAGACACACTGATGGGTATGGGAGGTCCGCTTTCTACAGTCCTATACATTTGCATATTTTGTAATAAACGTATATTTTTTTAAACAGGCAGCAAAACGATGATGCCTTATTCATTCTGCAAGAGTAACAACAAAACAGGCATCTTCTCAGGCGTCTGTGGGGGGAACAGTCCTTGTCCTTTGCATTGTAGGCCCTGCAGCTGGGGCTGCAGATGAGGAGGGCAGAGGGCAGAGGGCTGGGGGGAGCAGCGGGAACTCATTAATATGCACCACACACGCCCCCGGGAACCAGTGGCTGATGACAACATCGCTGGTGAGAATCTGGGTTTACTCAGCCTCTCAACAAAAGAACGATACATTTTGAGAACAGTGACAAGACGAAAGGAAAGAACTTGGAGCTCCTAGGTTATCGTGGGCAGGACAATGCAGAGAGAAGCTACAGGAAGATGAGGCTGGTTATTAAATCTGTCACGTGGATTCCTGGGAGCCACGTCAGGCTGATAAGGGTCTAGGCTGTTTCTGGTGATTCGCTTTTATTCCTCCTGGTAGAGGGGAGGAAAAACTTTTCCAAACTTGTATCCTGCTTTTAGACAAATGGGAAGGAGAGAGAGCTTGTCTTGCATCTGCTTCTTCCCAGTTACCTCAGCTCAAAGTGATCAATAAGCCAAGGTAGCAGCAAACTGAGGACCCGCCACTTATTCCCGGCTGAGGCCTGGCTAACAAATTTGTCTTTCCGTGCCTCTGTTTTTTCTTGTGAAACAATGGAAATGGTTATTCTGTGCACCTCTAGGGCAGCGTGAGGAATAAACCAGGCGACCCGGCCCTCCCACATTAACTGTGATTCCCTTCAGGGAGTCCCTTATCATATCTTTCTGCGGGCAAAGTTTTCTCAGTAAATTTGCCTGCAGAGTGATAGTGCAATTTCCATACTGACCAAGCATTTGAAACTACAAAAGTAAACTCATGGAGCCAGGAACAAGTCCAGGCCCGAGAGGGGGTCTTTGTTCTGTAACAGGGGATCTTGCTTGCTTGCTTTCTCTCAAGCCGGCCAGCAAACACTCTTCAGCCTCACAGTGATCTGTCCTATTCTGAAATCGGGTCTGATCTCCCAAGGGCCAGGCACTGGGCTCAGTGCCTAGAGGGTGTCATGCTGTGAGGACCGAGGATGCTGACGCATCTGGGATCAGCAGGTGCAGGCACAGATGATGCCCACAAGAACATTAGCCCAGGCATCAGGGGACCCAGCTAGTGTCTCATTTGTTGTGGAAAAGCACCGAGTGCCCTCTCCCTGCAAAGCAATGAGCTGATTAGTGTGCGGGAGCTTGTTTGGTTTCTGTAATTCACACTAATCAGGTGCTGTTTGGATATGTGAGACGCCCCAGCTCCAGTGAAGACTTCAGTTACCAGGAATACACAGACTGCATTTGCATAGCCAAGGCAGTGGGTTGGAGTGTTACAGTTTTCTTCTTCTCCTGCAGTGTTGCTTTGTTGTGAAGTATCTCCCACCCTGTTTGCCAGCTTCTGCGCACAGCATTTCATTCAAATGCATGGGTTTTCAGGCTGCAAGGTGGAAACTGAGTGTTAATGCTGGCACAAACTCTGGGCTATATCCCCTGAGCCCAGGGTGCTATGGGCAGCATCCCCAGCACTGTGCTAGGAGCTTCAGCTGAGTGTAACCTCATTTCCTGGTGCCTGGCTCTGTGAGGTCACTGTTACTCTGTACCCACTCTTGAGTTTGTAGAAAGTAAACATAGTAGTCATCAATATCTGCCCTTTAAATATGGTGCTGACTGCTTCTACACCAAGAAAATGCTTGCTGGCCCACAGCCTCTCCTTTGCTGATCCTCAATGGTTGATAAGCTATTTCTTTTTTTTCTGTTTTCTTTTTCTTTCTTTCTTTCTTTCTTTCTTTCTTTCTTTCTTTCTTTCTTTCTTTCTTTCTTTCTTCTTTCTTTCTTTTTCTTCTCTCTCTATCTCTTTCTCTCTCTCTTTTTTTTTTTTTTGTAGAACTAGGGATTGAACTCAGGCCTTTGCACTGAGCTGCATCCCCAACACCTAATTTATGGTGTGTTTTTGCAGACCAGAGGCTTGAGTCTAGGGCCTCACACAGCTCAGGCAAGCCCTTTCCCATGTGGCCACATTCCAGTCCTGGTGGCATCCCTCCCATTACATCCATTGGGCAGAAGTATGGGTGGCCCAGCAGGGCAAGTAGCATCTGAAGAAGGGGTCTGTGGGAAGGAGGCTGCCTACCAGGTAGGCAGGTCGGCAGGTGGGGGTGAACAGTTCCAAATGCAGCTCATGGCAGAGGGCTGGACAAGCACGTCTGGAGGAGACACCATGCAGAACTGGCTCACCTTGGTCTTTCCGGCAACCAGGCATCCCGAGCTATGTGTGGCTCCTGGTTGCCAGTCGCCTCTTCAGCATGCAGAGAGCACTGTCCCTCCAAGGGTCTGTGGGCTTTAGGAACTGTCTGCCAGGAACCTGAGGCAAAGATCAATTTTTTTTTTATTGTAGCCCAGCGGAGTCCCCTTGGTGAGCCTGAAAAGGGACCTGGGAAAAGGTGAGGCTTTGCTGCTTACCCTGCTGTATTTGCGTCATGTTTCTGGTTTCTTCAGAAACGTCACTGGCTGCTATTGGTCAGCCCAAATGTAGGGAGAACTTTCTTCAGCTGCAGCAGGCACCGAGTGATGGCAAAGTCCATTTGGCGGGAGTGGCCAGAAGGGTCCAGACCAGACCTTGCTTCTGTGCCTTGCAGTGGGCACAGGAAATGGGAGCTTCTGACTCATATTTCCAGCATGCACACGAACACGGGGGAGCCCTGTCCCCACCTTTCTCTTTCGGTAAAATACTTCACTAGGGGGTTGGGTACTGGAGACTGACCCAGAGAGGGCTGTGCTACCTTTCCAGCCCTTCTCGTCTCTTATTTTGAGACAAGGTCTTGCTAAATTGCCCAAGCACCCTCCAACTTGGGATGCCAAGTCAAACCTGACGCAGCCTCCTGAGCACCTGGAATTACCTGGACACACCTTCCCATCACACATGGGACAAAGTCTTCAGTCTCAGAGCAAGACTGCTTCCTCAGGCAAAGGCAGCAGAGGTCTTCCTGGGTGTGTCTGCCGACCTCAGGGAAACAGGCATCCATGCTAAAATTGAAACTCCTTCTGTTACCGATGCTGTTGCTTAACACCAACCAGGCACTACAGCCTTATCAGAAACTCTGTAACAGGCAAAGCTGCAGAAACCCTGGGTGTCTGATCAAACTACTTCAGCAGATCAAATGGCTTGTGGGTCCAAATTAATTAGTTTGCATTTGGCGTGTTGAGCAAAATCTCCATAGAAAACTCTCATATTGTGGTTCAATCCATATATAGTATTATATATGAACAATTTACGCGTATTCTAACTACCCTGTAGAATACAGTGTGTTAACAGCCCTTCCTCAGGATTCAAGAAGTTTTAGAACCAACTTCTTCATAAACAATGCAACTGTCAGATATGGTGGTGCACAGCTATCATCTCAGCACTCCAGGAGGCTGAGGCAGGACAGTCACAAATTCAAGCCCAGTCTGGGTAATTTAGCAATTTAACAAAGCCCCTGCCCCAAAACATGTTAAATAACTGAGATGACCTGAATTCAACTACCAGTACGGCAAAAATAAGAATGCACTTACCTAGCTTTTATTTTTATTTTGCTCTTTATTCATACTTTGAGCTTTTCCTATGAGAGAAGCCATGTGATATTAAGCTTGTGTGTCTGATTTACTTTATTTAACATTAGAGAATAGGAAACAGAGGTAGATCTTTCGAAGAGAGGAAGAGGCCCAGAGGGAGGAGAGGGGAGCGGGAGAAGAGAGCAGGATGTGAGAAGAACGAAGATGTGTTACATCCATGTGCTACCTGCCTGCTGTGAAGGAGATCATTATATACTGCAGACGTGGACTCATAAAAATGAAAATTAAAGCAGGCGTGGTGGCACACGCCTGAAAACCCAGCACTGGTGCGGCTGAGGTTGGAGGACTACTCAGGATCAAGGCCAGCCTGGGCTCCATCGTGAGATTTTGCTGCAAAACCAGTGCCCCCAAACGTGGAAAGTTTAACGGAGAGAAGAGCTCAGTGCGAGTGGGAGGTTAATAACCTCGTCTCAGGAAGAACGGACTAAAAGACTCTGCCATTAAGAGAATTCAAAATACAAGTAGCGCCTCCTGGCCTCACTGAGAGATTAAAGCACAGGGACACGGAGCTGACTGGGAGGGGCAGTGACAGAATGCTCCTCCTGCCGTGACAGAATGTTCTAGAACTAGAGTCCTGCTGCCGTGTGGTGACTACACAAAGCCCCCCGGGGTTGTACTCCTCAGGCAGGTGAGTGTTACGCCTGTGGTTTAGGTCTGGACAGACAGCAACCGAAGAGCCTGGAGCTGAGCCTGGGGACCCGGAAGAGGCCACAGAACGGCCCAGGTGACAGAGACCAGGGTGGGCAGGACAGGAACTCACTTTTCCCTGTCCAACCACCCATATCCCTTGGTTTTATAAAAAACCTGTTTGTATTACTTTCAAAGACAAAAATTTTTAAATGACATGAGGATATTTCTTTCCTCAGGGCCTCAAGAAAACTAGCAATTCTAATAAGGAAAAACTTCTCCCTCCTCTTTCCAGGCAGGTTGCCAATTTAAATACCAGGCTTTTCCTGCCAGTTCTGCTAGTGTGGTGTCAGAGGCTGAAGACCAGCTTCTAAGTAAACAAGAAAAGTGAACAAGCACATTTTAAACTGAAGTCATACATTTGTAATTCTTCGAGCACATGACAAGCACAGTGTTTTTCCTAACCTTGAAAAAGTGAGGAGCATCTCAAAAATAGCTTTGAGCCAGGCCTGGTGGTTCACGCCTTTAATCCCAGCACTCAGGAGGCTGAGGCAGGAGGACTGCCAAGGGTTCAAGGCCAGTCTGGGCTCCATACTGAATTCAAGCACAGCCTGAACTACATAGCAAAATCCTGTCTCAAACAAAACAAAACAAAACAAAACAGTACCTTCTAAACCTCAAGAGCTTTCCAACAAAAAGAAAAGAAAAGCAAGGAGCAGTGTTGCAGTCTGGGGTTTTGCAAGAGGAAAAATACAGTACGGGGCACATATTTTATAATATTATTTCTAATAATCACCTAAAGATCATATACAAAAAGAGGGCAGGAAATCTGTCCACACACTAAAGTCTAAAGAACCCAACTGAGGCCCTGGGATCCCACAGTAATGTCCTGCATGAGTCCAGCTGAAGACCTAGAGCCCATAACAGTGCCTCCCACAAGTCCACCTGGAGGCTCAGAGCCCACAACAGTGTCTCATGTGGTACTGTTCCACAGAAATGTGCTGGGAAGGCCCCAAGGTCAGTGGTGAAAGCTAGAGAGTCTGTGCCAGCGGGATGAAGAATCTGTGCAAGCAGGCTGGGAGATTTGCACTGGAGCCAGGGAGCAACACTCAAAAGTAAGAACCAGAGCTGCCCTGAAAGGCACCATAGCCCCCCTCAGGGACAGTGAGATCCTGAGCTCGTCTGATGATAACAGCCAAGCTCCTGTCAAGAAAGCCTGTGCAACAACCTTCTCCAGGAGACTGAGCAGGGCGCCATCTTCCCCTCCAGAGCCAGGATGTGATGCTCAGAGTAAGGACCAGAGGTCCCCCAAAGTGAATCGTAGTCATTCTCAGCAACAAGGTCCTCTCTGACGAGAATAGCCAAGTTCATCAGGAAAACCAGCATGACAAAGTCCTCCAGCAAAACAGCCCAGGAGAACCAGCAGCTCCCTAACAGCTTCCCAGCAGCGTCTTGACAGCTTTGTACAGCCTCCCAACAGGTTCTTCTCTTCTTCTCTAGCTCTGCTTCTTATGCCACCAGTCCTCAGGTGGGCCTCCCACACCCAGCACCACCTTGGTTCATCATCTTGGTGTTACAAGTTGACTACAAGTTATCAATCCCCCGCAAGCAGATTAAGCAGAAATAACCTGTCACATTAATCCAGATCTAAATCCCAAAGCAGTAGCCAAGTGTGATGACATACACCTATAAGCCTAGCATTCAGGAACCTGATGTAGGAGGATCACCACAAGTTCAAGGCCAGCCTGGGCTACATAAGCAAGTTCAAGGCCACCTGGGGCTGGGGATGTATCTCGGGGGCTAGGGACGTAGCTCAGTGGCACAGAGTCTGCCTGGCAAGCACAGGCCCTAAGTTTGATTCCTGGCACCAAAAAAAAAGGCCAGGCCAGCTGCACTGCATAGTGAAACCCTGTCTCAAAAAATAAATAAACAAATAGCATTCAATGGCTAAGGATGAGCCTGGACTTTAGGTGAGGGAATCTGTGTGTCTCCCTTCCCCACTTCCCCTGCTTGGGCTCCCTGCGTTTCCCACTAGATCCACACACACAATACAGACCAGATAGGTTTAGAATACATTTAGCCTCTTATGGCTATTTCTGGTGCTTGATAAGTCCAAAACTAAAGTTTTTTTTTTTTTAAAATGTCCTATTATTTTGCACAAACTGCTTCTTGCCTGAAGAGCAAAACCTCTGACTTCTGAGCCTGGCAAAGACCCAACCACAGAAATCAGATCCATGAAGGTATTATCTCATGCAGTTTGTATTTTGTAATAATCTCACACTGTACTTTCTTCAAGTGTTCTGACCTCATTGCTCCACTGCCCGCAGCCCGCCAATGGGAGCTTTTTGACACCCCTGGGGTTGTGGACCGCAGGATGTGAGACGCTGGCCATCAGCACCAGCTCTCCTGCAGAGAGCAAGGGGCCCTCATCCCACTGAGCTCACTGGACTTTGGTGCCCGCCTCTGGCTGCTTGCTGAGCAGCCCACTGCTTCCAGCCAGCACACGCACTTTGTGCCTGAAGCCTGAGGGACCCAAGGGCCTTGGCAGTCTCAGTGTAGGCCCTGCAGCTGCGCATTAGGAGGGTTTAGCTTGAGTCTCACCTCAGCTTCCAAAATGAGGAGCGCGGTGTCCTGGCTGGAGCCGGGTGGCAGGTTGGCTGGAGACAGCGACAGGCGCATCTCCCGCTGGCTCCGCGCCATCTGTGAAAAACACACTCTGCTTCCCAGCTGCTCCAGCAAGCCTCAGAACTGAATCCTCCTGGCTTCTCTGTAGCTCTGGGTGACCAAAACAGAGAGGTGAAGGTCTGAGGAAAGAAGAACACTTTCTCTACATCTGTCCACCTAAAATCAAAACAAAAGACAGGAAGAGGAAAACAAACACAGAACACAGAAGTCCCTCTCCCCCTAGTCAGATGCGTCACTGGCCTCACCCCACACCATTGTGCAACTTGCCCTTGTTACTGGTTTTGGGGAGTTTGCTGTACCCAGGGCTCTGCGCCACACAAAGGTCACGTGGCAAGGCTGGGTTAAACAGTGTGTTTGAAAAGCTCTGGATATAAAAGATCAAGGTAATGACATTATTTTTGCAACTTTTCTGTAATTTGAAGAGAAGGAGCTGGCCACGTCTGGCATCCCAGAGAGGAGAGGACTACAGGAGGGCAATAGGCTGGGTGGGAAGGCCAGGGCTGGGACAGGGAGGACAGAGAAGGCGCTGCCTTTCCAAGTCACCCTCAGCGCTGGGTGGAGACTGGCTGGGCTCCTGGGAGCTTGGCAGCGGGACCAAGCAGCCTGAGCTCAGGCTTTGGAGGAGCAGAGAGATGTCACCTGTTACACCACCACTCGTCACCATAGGTAGAGATGCTGCCCCAAAGCCCAAAAGCCCACATGGGCAGAGAGCCTTCTGGCTGCCGGCTGTGGTGTCAGGGTGATGACCATGTGGACGTCCCAGGAGCCCGAGAGGCTGGTAGGAGACAAGTGCGCAGGAGGCTGGCTGGGCCCACTGCCCTTCCCGGGAGAGCAGGGCACAAGGGCCCGGGCGGCCAGGGCCTGGGCGGCCAGAGCTCTGTCACCGTGAGAAAGGGGCTGGCCACTGGGCCTCTCCTGAGGGTACTTGCCTGCAGCTGGCCCTGGCTTTCCATGCTCCACAGCTAAATTGGATCCAGAAATTGCCTAGGACTGTGGTATCAGACTTGTGATCTAGGGCCAGCTGGCCCTGCCTACTTTGGGAGCGCAAAGCCCTGGCAGAGGTCTTGAAAGCCTGGGGTCAATAGGTCCCAAGTCAGTTCCCCTGGGGGAGGTAGGGGTGTCCTCAAGTTGGCCCAGCTCATGCCACGATCACCGTGTCCAAGAAGTGTCTGGAAGGGGTGGTGGGCTGAGTCTCACAGGCCCTTGGATCCCACCTTCAACCCCGAAAGGGCTGCCAACAGTCTGGTTCCTGTGGACTGAGAGCCATGCTTAATGCAGCCAAGGCCCCTGGCCCAGCCCAGGCTAGGCCCACGGTGCACACTGGGTGTCACGGTGGCCGCGCCCTTGTCCTTCCTAGTTCTGGGTCTTCTCTCTCCCTGCCGGGCAGTTGGGAGCCAAGCATTTAAGGGTAGCAGCAGACAGGTGCTCTGGGCAGCACTACAGGGCAGGGGTCCCCACGAAGAGCCACTTCCTGGCTCCTAGGGCCAGATCCAGTGCCTCTGTCTCCCAGGGCTACTCCCTGGACACCGGTCTGGAGCCCCTGGCAGCGGGTGAATGGGAAGCCCTGCTCGAAGGGCTGGCAGTACCACATGAAGACACAGGAGTGCGCCAGAGAGGGGCTGAAGGTGACGCCTCTTGAGCCCCAGTGAACCCAGGGCAGGGAGGCCGTGCAGCGCAAGACAGTGGTGACTGAAGCTGGGGCCGGCTCTGCTGAGGGCCGATGGCGCTTGATGGAAGTAGCACCAGGCTAGCTCTGGGGTCCATGGGGAGAAAAGGTAGAAAGAGCATCATTAGGGCAATTGATGAAATTTATTTATTTTGTCTTCTTGACACAGGATCTTGCTATGCAGTGCAGGCTGACCTTGAACTCACTCTGTAGCCCAGGCTAGCCTTAAACTCACAGCAATCCTCCTGCCTCAGCCTCCCAAGTGCTGGGATTACAGGGGTGCACTACCACACACAGCAATTTAAATCTAGACTGTGTCATATATCATAAAACTCCTCTGCTCATATTTAAACTGTAGTCTTGTCCTCTTGGGCAATGTAGCTGCAGGACTTAAGGGCTCCTCTCAAGGCCTCAGCAGGTCACAATGGGAAGTGTGCTAGTGGATGAAAGATATAAAGGTAATGACTTACTATTTTTGCAACTTTTCTGTAGTTTGAAGAGGAGGAACTGGCCATGTCTTGTGTCCCAGAGAGGAGAGAGGACTCTAGGAGGGTGACAGGCTGGGCAGGAAGGCCAGGGGTAGGGCAGGGAGGACAGAGAAGGCGCTGCCTTTCCAAATCACCCTCAGCGCTGGGTGGAGACTGGCTGGGCTCCTGGGAGCTTGGCCGTGAGACTAAGTGGCCTGAGCCCAGGATCTGGAGGAGCAGAAAGGGCGGAAGGGCAGAGTTGATGAGTGCCTGGTTGTCGCCACAATTCCTTCTTGTGTGGACGTGCCCGCCGCTCAGGGCTTCTGCTCCTGCCTGTTACCCTTGCTGCCTCGTGCCCAGCACAGTAAGGACGTTTGGATGGAAGCGTGCCAGCTGTGCATTGGATTGCCAGAGCTGCTGGCCCCTTGGCCCCGGCAGATGCTCACCCGGCACTGCTGCCTTGGCTGATTCGGGAGTCGGTAAGTGTCCCGGGGAAGGGAGCAGAGGGTCAGCCCTGGCCATGCTCAGGGTCCTCACCCTGGTCTCCAAGCACCTTCCTCTGTGAAGCTTTCTGCGTCCAAACTTTCCTCTTTTCTCAGGACAGCAGTTGTCACCCGCTCCTCCCCCTCAGAGGAGCTCATCTGACCTAGTTACATCTGCAGCAGCCCTGTCTCCCGAGGCCCTGGGGATCAGGATGTTAACGCTGGACTTTGAGGAGGACCCAGCTCAACCCACAATGAGGCAGAACACAGAGGGTGGTAGGGATGGTGGGAACAGTGGGTGGTCTGGGGAGGGTGCTGCTTGGGATGGGGGTAAGGTGTCTCCAGGCAGGGTCCAAGTCCCTGTGGTAGAGATGGGGAGCTTGGCTCACCCTACTGCCGGACAAGCTGCCACTCACCGACTTCAATGACAGAAAACACATTTTTGGGACAGGAGGCAGGAAAGGACTTATAGGCAAAAGTTTGAAAGCACACACTCCCGGAGAGCAGGGTGTGTGTGTGTGTGTGTGTGTGTGTGTGTGTGTGTGTGTTCTGGGGGACTTGGGAGTGGAAATCTGTAGCACTTGTGAGTCTATGGAAGGAGGATCCAATTCACATGTGAAAGGTGACTGCTGTCTCCACAGGGGAAGGGCATGGCCATGTGCAGGTGACGGCCACCCAGGGACAGGCAGTGGCCAGAGTGGGCAGAGGTGATGACCTTTTCACTAGAGAGGCTGTTCACGGGTAAAGGGGGCCAGCCAGGGCACCTGGGCTTTGGGCTGGGTTTGTGAGTCACACGGGGCTGGGCTGCTCTTGGGGACCAAGGATCTCTCCTGTGTAGCCTGTTTCCTCCTCCAGGTCCAGCGGCCATGGGCTCATGAGCAGTGGGCAGTGGTATAACAGAGAAACGTGCTGTGAGCCGGGCCAGGTCTGGGGTTAAATCTGTGTTCTCACTTCCCAGCAGTGTGGCTGGGCAAGCCTGCTTCGAGCAGCCGCCTCTCACCGGTGAGACATTGACCCACCCAGGGCTGCTGGCAACAGTGCTCACCTGGACAGTCCCTGCCACCCACCTTGAGCTCCGCAGAGTTGTACACTGTGAGTCGCTGTAATTAACAAATCACAATAGGCCATCACCGGGAGTCACTTAGGAAAGAAGCCTGAGGGTGGACACAAACCCCCAGACCAAAGTCTTTTTTGTTAACAAAAATGGTAGGAACCACGGAGGAAACGCTAGTGGTTAAGGTCCAGGCTCCACACTGAGCGCTGCACACACGTTGCTGTCAGTGTCGCTTGGATCTGCAGTTGGCAGTGCTGGGGGTGGACCAGGGCTTGAACTGCCAGGCGAGCACTCTCTGTGTCCTGCCCTGCTTTGCCTGGCTCCTGTCCCCTGTGCATCCTGTCCCCTCTGCACAGCTTCCCTGGGCTCCCAAAGGCTCCTTTGTCCCGTTGTCCCTCCTGCTGTGGGGCAGTCCCTTCCTCAGAAAGGGTCACCCTCCCCTCTGCATCCTTCCTTCCCACCCCGAGACTGTTCCCGAGTTGGACCTGCTTTGCCTGCCACACCAATGCCAATTACGAAAAAAGGGAAGTTTTGCAAAAGAGAGGAGTTTATTCTCAAGGCAGCCAAAATGTGCTGGTGGCCCCGCTTGGATGCCCAAGTCTGAAATCCCCCTTCCCTGGGTTTGGGGACTTTTATGGAATAAAGAAGCAGGGTGATCTAAAGCCTGGGAAAGGTAATGGGACACATGTTCAGACAGCCGCAGTGGGGCTAACGTGATCTCGGGGTGGAAGTTGGGGCCGGCTCATGTCGAAAGGTCCTCCGTGCATGGCACACATGTGCATGGCACACCTGTGCAGGACCCAGTGAAAAGTCAGCCATTGCAGCGGAAGTGGTGGAAGGCCCCTGACAGGTAGCCCAGGCAGTGCTGGTCCTCACAACACACACAGCCGAGGTGTTGTCTCCTATAAAGAGACGAGAAATGTGTCACTCAGCTTTGTGACCTCCACAATCAGTGATTTTCAAAGACAACTCAAAGCAACTGAAAGACAAATTAAAGCAAGCAAAACAACAGTTTATTCTGGTTTCCCTTGGCTCAGGATTCAGACCCAGGTGTGTCTTCCTTCGGAATCTGCCGTGCCGATGAAGCCAAGTCCTGATGTCACTGCCTTTACGGCACAAGTCACACATGCTCGTCCACTTCTCCACGGGCATTTCTGATGGCCTCCTGCTGCCGCTGGACAGGCACTCAGGTGAGGGGCTGCTTCAGCCTCTCCCCCTCTGAGCCCTTGTGTGCAGCCAGAGCCTGCCCCAAAGTGGTCCTGTGTCCGCTGATAGCAGTAAGAGACAGGAAATCCAGGGTCCGTGGCTTAGAGAAAAGCACATTTGTGTGTGTTTCCTTTGAGTGGGGTCCAGAGGCCAGGAATCCCAAGGCTGGACCCCTGCTTGTGGGACAGGGACCCACAACTGTTGGGCACCAGGCTGGCTCTGCTGTCTCCCTGTCTTGCTCCACTCTTGGAAACTGTTCAAACCATCGCTTCCAAATCCCAGCCAGCGAGGAGGTAGAGTGAGGAGCTGCTTCCCTGAGTTCCAGACGCTTTCTGGAGGCTACCTGGGCCCCCTCTGCCTACAGCACCAGCATCAGAACCCCACATGCAAGGGGGCTTGTCCCGGAGGCTCTAACAGCTGGCCTCTACTTCCGGAAGGGGAGAGGGCCTAGCAGGGTTTGCTACAGCCCTCACTTACAGGGGATATTGACTGTGGAACCACATCAAGTCCCCAGAGCCACCCCTAACTAAGGTAGGTGTTTTCATTCCCGTGGTACAGATGTTTTGTCCCCTCGGTAGGGCTCATGGGAGGCATTTGGTTTGTGGGGAAAGTGCTGACTCACTGTGGAGGTGGGGTCTGGTGGAGGAGGGAACATGAGGGGAAGAGGGCTCTCCCTGCCCTCCCCTCCCTGCTCTCTCTGCTCTTGCACTGAGTGGCCAGACCTTTCCACTCGGCCTTCTAGCCTTGCAGCTGGCCAGGTAGACAGTAAAAACGGGGGGCAAAATAAACCTCCTTTAAATTGCAGGTGTTGGGCATTGAGGTGCAGTGACGACAAAGTGCTGAGATCATGGACCAGTGCCCAGGGGTTCCAGGAGGCACCCACGCACCCAGCCCAGACTTGGGGTCAGCTACTGGCTTTCCATAGCACCTTGGATGCTGTCTTTCCCTCCAGCCAGTTTTACCACCTGCCAGAGCCTGTGAGCGGTGATCTGGATCCCACAAGGCTGAGGTCCACGGCCTGGGAGAGCCAGCCTCTCCTAGCGCCCAGGGCAGGTGCTACGCTCCACGAGGCACCAACTCCGTCCCTCCCCACCCAGGGCTCCAGCCATCAAGGGGCACTGACTTGGGACCTCATCCTCCGCCAAGAGCACTCCATGCTTACCTCCAAAGCAGGCCCTGTGAGATGGGAGGCTGACGCCATGTGGGAGTCAGCGGTTGGGGAATACTGCCTGGTATCTGGGTGTCTGGCCCCAAAGCCCCCTCCTCACTGGGCCCATGCCCGCACTCTCCCAGCTGCTTTGGACACCAGCTGCAGACAGGCAAAACCTCCTTTCCCATCATCCCACCCCACTCCACCAAAGTCCCCGGGCCCTTCATCACCCACAAGGAATGAGCTGGCCATCTCCCTGGAGCAGAGGTCCCTCCTGGAGCAGACCTTCTGGTCTCTACCTCCTCCTCATAAAAAAGGACTCAGGTGAGGAGGAGGAGGGCAAGCACTGGAGAAGACACTGCACGGGCAGAGTTTAGACTCCATCCTCAATGAATGGGGCCATGGAAGGGCTTATGCAGAGGGGAGCGTGGCCCATCTCAGTGACCGTGGAGATTGGCTGGAACCGGGCAGGAGCCAGGCCAAGACCAGCTCCTTCCTGCATTTACCACCTGTCTCCAACCCTAACTGAAAAGTCAAGGGCAGGGCCCTCACTCCCTAACATTTCTTGGCTGATGCTTTCAAGTCAATGCAATACGCACCAAATGCCCCAGGAGACAGGGATGGACATACAGGTTGAGGATCCCTTTCCCTTGTCTTGGGACCAGCAGTGTTGTGATTTTACATCTGGAATATGTGCCTGTCCATAAAAAGCGATCTTGGGGTAAAGTCTTCACATGAGGTTCACTTACGCTTCCCGCCCAGCCTGAGGTCGCCTCACACACATGCACAACTATGTGCACAGGGCAGTTTCACAGGCTGGGGTTCTCCACTTGCAGGGTGCAGTCCGTGTTCAAATACCTGCAGCCTTTGGAGCCCCCCAGGTTCCAGACTGCAGAGTGAGGGTGCTCCAGGGGAAGGAGGAGGCCCCCACATCCTCCCTGCCTCGCTGGGGCTGCTCTCCAGGGACCCCACTCAGGTGTCAGGAATGTACGGAGGACAGTGGTGGGGAGAGGGCGCTCTGCTTCAGAGCTGCAGGGGTCTGCGGGCCCCAGGTGGGAGACTCCCCAGAGACGGCCCCAGTGGTCTCTGTCCAGGAAGGAAGTCAAAATGGGAGAGGTTCTGGGAGGGCCTGGTCCCCAGGGAGGGTGGCGGGGCTGCTTCCCTTCACTGCCTCCACAGCGTTCAGGGGGAAGCAGACCAGGCACAGTGGCACGCTGCTGGAGAAGCAGGGTGCTGGGAGGTCTACAGCTGCTCCTCCCCACACGGGAGCCATTTTCCTGAGGGGGCACCCAGCACAGCTATGTTGGGGCAGGGAAGGTGTGAATCAGCCAAGGCCTGGGGAGGGGCTGCCAGGGAGGGGCAGACAGGCCCGAGTCAATCCTGAATGTACTCGGTAGAACCCCAGCCTCCCCGGTGCTGAAGAGAGGACTTGGTAGGACTGATGTGGGTGTCACCTTATGTGCCCCCAGGCACACAGTGGGCACTTGCTAAGCAAGTCCCCAGCCAGAGGCTGAGGATGCTGATGTGCCCCTGAAAACCCCGGACCTTTCCGGAGCCTGGTGCCAAGGGGCAGAGAGATCATGACTCCAGGGAAGCTGAGTGGTAACATGCAGAGGTGTGGGAGGAAAAGGAGCCTTGGGCTCTACTCATGGAGGCCACTCAACCAGGGCAGCTGGGCATGGTGTGCACACCTGTGATGTCAGCACTCTGGAGCCTGAGGCAAGGACTGAAGCATGTTTGAGGCCAGCCTGGGCTCCATAATGAATTCAAGGCCAGCCTGAACTGTATAGCGAGACCCTGTCTCAAAAAACCAAAAACAAACCAAAGAAAGCACAGGAATTCCAGCCAGGGACCAGAGCACTAAAGACAGGTCTGCAGGGGCAGCACAGCTTCAGGCCCCTGGTTCTAGGCTGAGCCTCCTTGTCCTGGACCAGGAAAGAGCCACCGGCCACAGTCACCAAACTTTCCCAGCTGACTCTTACAAGGGCAGGCTCTGAGAGTGACACAGGGCATTGCCTCTGTGGGCTGGGAGACAGCTCAGCGGTAGAGCACTTGCCTAGATGCACGGGGCCCTGAGTTTGATCCCTGGTACTTAAAAACTCAGCCTCCATCTCCTGGCTTCTGTGTTCCAGAGCGGCCCTTGCCTCAGCCAGCAGGGGCCCAAAGGTCCCCAGGAAGGTGCCTTCTCTTAGCATTCACACCAGCAGCTTGCAAGGGCAGCTGGGGCTAGGAAGAGCCTGTTTTGTTTTGGAGACGTGAGCAGGAGAGTGAGAAAAGCAGCCTGTGTCAGGGCTGACCCAGCAGGCAAGGCAGTGTGTCCTGGGCAGCCAGTGCCCCTGAAAGTCCAGGTGGGGCTCCCTGCCTGCTGATGTGGTTGCAGCCGTACTGGGCTCATTCCCAAGGGTTGCTAAGGGCAGAGCTGCAGAGACTTCCGAGAACACTAAGCTCACCCTTCTGCTATTGGAGAGACTGAGGCCCCCCACACCGTCACTTGCTATGGCATGTGACAAGATGATTTATTCAAACCTGTCGTTGAAGGTTTGAATAAATGTGAAGAGCCTCCAGGATTGCAGGTCAAGCCTGTGAGCCTGTGTGCTGTCCAGGCAGAGATGCTCTGTCTGCCGAGCAGGGAAGCCTGTGACACTGCACTGGACACCCGCATGGAAGAGGTTGGCCTGATGCAGAACATAGACTTGAGAAGCTGGTAGTTTTAAAATAGGAGACACCTGGGATCTAGGATGGCAGAAAGGTGGGGACAGCCCTACTTTGGAGGCCTCAAAAACCGCCCAGTGGCTGGCCTGGACTCTGAGATGCTGCCTTAGCGTGGGCCTCTCCAGACAGCAGGGCCTGCACGGAACACCGGCTAGGGAAGTAGGCCTTGCCCTGCTGCCCTGCAGGCCCGGTGGCAAAGTGCTGGCATCTGTGCACAACCTCTGGAGGTGGCCCTGGTAGAGGCCGTGTGAGGCTCCTGATGGCCAGCGCTTACTCGCCTGTGACTTGGCCAAGTCAGCTCCCACAGCCCAGCTTGGGCATGTGGGTGACACTAGCACCAGGTTTCATGTTTTCACCTGGGTCCCCAGACAGCACGGAAATGGGCAGGTCCCACGGCGCCTGGCTGCTGATACACACATCGTGAGCAGGGGAGGGCAGGGTCTGCACCAGAATGCTCATGGTGGGCAAGCCCTTCCCGCAGTGTCCCATCTGCTCCTGCAGGCTGAGCAGCACGCCAGGCGTTCAGCTCGGCACCAACAGGTAACATGAGTGAGCAAGTGGCCTGGGACATGGGGACTGAGTTAGGCAGCAGGAACTGCAGACCCTGATGGCCACAGGGACACGGCGAGCTTCAGACTCTGGTGCTCTGCCTGCCTTGGGTCTGCAGATGCTTTCCCGTCCTCCTCCTGGCTGGACATCTATTTATGTTGCCCAGCTCCTGTGCATCTGGAGCCTGGGCACCCTGGGCTTTGTCCTCTTCTTGGTCTCTCAACAGCCTGCAATCAACATCACCAGATTTGCTCAGATCTGGAGGCTTCACTGCAAAGAATCTGCTTCCAAGCTCATGTGGGCTGTGGTAGATTGGTTTCCTCGCAGCTGTAGGACTGACCGCTTGGCTTCCGACTGGCCACCTTCTGCTCCTGGAAGCGTCTAATGGCTCCACATATGCTCTGACCGTGCCAGCCTGCTCATCAGGCCAGCAGGGAGAGTGGGGACAGGGCCTGGTCACGAACTGCACTTCCGGCAGTGACATTCCTTCCAGTGCCGTACCTCAGGGAGGGGGAAACAACCTGGGCCTGTCAGGCAACTCTTCCTAGACACCTCCTACCCACTGATCTGTGTATCCATCCTCCTGCCAACAACCCAACGCCCTGACCAGCTTTATACCAGTCTGGAAGTCAAGGCAAGGGCATCCTCCAACTTGACTGCTTTCTTCCAAACTTGGTTTTGGTTTTTTTCTTTCTTTCTTTTTTTTTTTGAAATTCTAGGTTCTCTGCTGTCCTCTATACATTTTAGAACTAATTTGAATAAATTGTACCAAAAATCTTGCTGAAATTGTGTTTGAAATTATGAGGTTTTGTTGTTATTTTGTTTTTTTGATACTGGGAATCAAACTCATGATTTTGCGCTTGTCAGGCAGGCACTTGCACCACTGAGCTATATCCCCGGCCCTTGGTTTGGTTTTTTGAAAGAAGGTCTCACCATGTAGCTCAGGATGGCCTTAAATTCATGGCGCTCCTCCTGCCTCAGCCTACTGAGTGCTGGGATTATAGGTGACTTCAGATTGCTTTGAATGTATAGAAGTGATTTTAAAAATCAAGCCAAGATTTAAAAATTGACTGAGGCTGGAGAGTGTAGCTCAGTGGTAAAGCGAGGGCTCAGCATGCTTGAATATACAAATGATGATAAACAGAAACTGATTCGTGTTTACAAGTCTAGATTTCTAGGTTTTCTTTAACACTGGGGCCACGGGGCAATTCCTCAGGCTTACAGGACAACAGTGAGTGCCCCTCTTCCTCTCCAGAACAGGCCTAGAGCTGGGGTGTCCTGCCCACAGCCTTTCCCCAACCCAGAGGCCTCCTGTCAGGTAGAGTGTGGTTTGAGCTAGGTCCCCTCTGCTGTCACTCCCGCTTTTCTGTGTCTGCGGCCTGAGAGGCCTTCCTAGACAGACCCCCTCAAGGCAAGGCCCCAGGCCTGTGATCTCTCCTCAGGCCTCCCTGTCTGTCTCTCCCCAGGAGCTCCATGAGGAGCTCCAGGAGGCCAGCATCCTTTCGGCCCCACTTGGTCTCCAGTGCTGCCTCTGTCCCCAGCACAGAGCAGGTGCTCAGCAAATGTGCGGGAGTACGAGGTTGCAGTGGATGATTTCGCTGCGCAGCGGCTCCTCACGTCCTCTCCTGCGGACCGCTCCAGCCTTGTGTCCTTGCATACACCTGTGAGGACGGCTCAGTAGGATGCTTGCTCTCTGGCCAGGCAACTGCTAGCCTCTGAGAACTCAGATTAGTTCCCAAGAGCCCAGGCTAGGCCCGCCTACAAACCCAAGACCTGGCCTTCTCTCAGGGGCCCAGCATTCTCGCTTTTCTTTTAGCTTTAATCATTTGCAAACATTAAATGCACAGATTCTAACTGCTCGGTGTTTTCACAGATGTATATACCCACGTAGCCACTGCTATGGGGCTGGGGATATAGCTCAGTGGCACAAGCGCCTGCCTGGCAAGTGCAACGTCCTGAGTTTGATTCCCAGTAGCAATATAAAACAAAGTAACCACTGCTCTGAACAAGATAGGGGACATGTCCATCGTTCCAGAAAGTTCCTCACTCCTGCCACAGTATGAATGTCAAGCTAGGCGTAGTGTGGCCTGTAACTTCACAGTTTCACACAGCACGTGTACTCTCTGGGTCTGGATCCTCCAGCTGTGTTTTGCAGTCCTGGACCCAAGGCCTCATGCCTACCCTTCGAGTGCTCTCTCACTGAACTACACCTTCAACCCCACATCTAACGCTTATTACCCCACGTAAGGGTTGTCGGCCCCTCTGTGCTGTCTGGCCGGAGTCCCTGCAGCGTAGCATGCTTCTGTACAGTGACCATGGCTAACTTAGCCCTCACAGCCTGGCGGATACTGGCATGGCTTCCAGCTTGGCTATTAGGAAGAGGACTCCTGGAAACACTCGTACAAGTCTCCTGTGTGGAAGGAGGTTTTCGTTCTAGGTAAATACCCATTGACTGGGTCACACGTACTGGCTCACCTGGTTCTCCGAGGAAGACGTGGCTTCTTACTGTCTCTTGAGCTCCTCTCCAGTGAGACGAGATCCTCCAAGTCAAGAAAGGTGGGAGGTGTAGAGGTTCCCCAAGGACAGCCCTCCCACTCCTGGGAAGGACCTAGGAACTCAGAGAGGACCAGCGGGGTCAGAGCTGTTCTTGGGCACTAGATGCTGGCCCCGCAGAGCTGGCAGACAGAGCGAGAGTGTGTCTGTCCTCGCTGCTGCATTCTCCACAGAAACACAGCCCAGCTTCCTGCGCCATACTCTCCATGATGCGTATGGGGAGATGGTGGCCAGGTACGTAGGTGATCAAAGCCACCACTCCACGAGGACAGCCCTGCTGCGCTGGTCACAGCTGTGTGCTCCCTGTGCTTGTGTGAAGCTATCCCCAAACACTTGACTGAACCAAGGGACAATGTCAGCTACCAAGGCCACTGTTCACACTCATAGGAGGCCCCCCGGAAGTGGGCTTGCAGCTACCTGGTCTCTGCCAAGTGTCACAGTGCACAGCCCCGTGGCTCAGGGCCTCCTTTGTGGCAGCAGTGTGGGGCTTCTCACGTGGGCTTCACGTCCTGGTGGGGAAGGCCCAGCCGGGGAATGCACGCCAGCCCTGGGGCCACACCTGTGTGCCTCGGCCTGCCAGGAGATGACTCGTGGGCACGGAGAGGGACACCCACCCTTGGTGACCCTCATGCCTTCTGGAGAGCAGCGAGGGGCGCCAGGGCCTGGAGGCGCCAGTTTCCACTCGGGACAGATGGATGCAATTACCGCAGGGCATGGCTCAGGGAGGGTCTACAGGGTCTGCAGATGCCTGCTGGGGGGCTCCATGCTGCCAAGGTTCCAACGTACAAAATGGTCTCTCTGCTGCTTTTCTCTGGCCAACCCACTGGGCATCTGGTTTAAACACATCATGCAGTTTTTAAAGACAAGAAAAAAGCGCTCTTTTCCTTGGAGAGCTGTGTCCATTTGGCTTTCTGCAGATTGGCTCTGGGGAGGTTCCCCGGGGTCCACCCTAGCTCTGCCCGGGTTCTGAACACACACAGGCTGTGGTTGGGGACTTTGCTCTCCTCAGCCAGGCCAGGGTACAGGGCTCTGGCACAGGGTCCACGGCCTCAGCCTCTCTCGCACCTGTAAGATGAAGGAAGGCTCTCTGGCCTCAGATTTCATGGCTGTGTGGCTGGTGAGGGTGGGAGGGGACATAAGGGGGCTCTGCAGGCTGCAAGGGGACAGAATGTGAGGCTTGTGGGACACTCAGCATGCTGTGTGTGCAATTTTTTCTTCTTTTGTAGTACTGGGGATTGAACCCAGGGGTCTTCAGACAGAGCTAGACCCCCGGTCCTCTGTAAATATTCATGAATTTATTTTTTGAGACAGGGTCTCACTATGTAGTTCAGGCTGGTCTTGGACTCAGTATGTAGCCCAGGCTGGCCTCAAACTCAGCCTCCAGAATGTTGTAATTGTAGGTATGCGTCACCACCCTTGGTTTTGTGTATTCTTCTATATGGTCACTACATTTATAACATTGGCAAGAGGAAAGGGGAAATAACCCCACCCGATTACGTAGGCTTTATCAGGTATACGCTAACAATGGCTCTAACCCTGCCAAGCAGGATGACCAAGAGCACAGTGCAGAAATGGAGGCCCTGTAGTGGGAGGACACTCTCAAGTAGATACTGTATATTAAGTCACAATTAGGAACGCATTTTTGCCTATAAAGCTTACTTTTTTCCCAGAGAGGAGCCAGATGCATTTGCCTGCTACCGGAGCCAACTATGACAGAGGTGGTCACAGGCGGCTGGACTGACCGACCCAGACGTGTTCAGGTGGAGCCTTCAGGCTCAGAAGGCCATGGCCGTTTCAGAGGCCTGAATCACCAGGCTGCTGACCGGCACCTCAGAGAGACAGTCCCTGCCCTACCTCCCCCTCAGTACACTACAGGAGTAGCGGGGGCTGGCTGGACACCAGGCTGCCCTCCCGAAGGGTCAGGAAGCTGGAACTGGAGCTGCCTCCAACATGCAGAAACACACCTTGGGAGGCTTAACTCCCCGGCCCCCTGCTGGCCTTGCCCCAGAAGACAATAGCAGACAAGCCCTGCCCCACCCTCTCCAGCCTCCAGATGCAAGTTCCTCACAGGTCCCCAGCGTGGCCTCCTTCCTCTTTGCCCTCCGTGGGGCACATCCCGGAGCTTGGTCTGCAGAGGCCTGCTGATGGTGGGAGTGGGCGGAGGGATCCTGCTGGTGATTTCCTGAGCCAGGCAGTGGAGGGGTGGAGCTGCTGTCCAGGGTGAGGACTGTTCCAGTCTATGATCTGCCTCAGCCTCTGTAAGGAGCTTAGCGGTCACCTGCCCCCCTGGGCTGCTGTGGAGGCCAAGGTGATGAGCAGCTCTGGCTGGGACTGGGGGTCCATGTGGGGCCTGGATCCTGAGTCTGGAAAGCAGCTGTGGGGAATGAACAGGTTGGACTCTTGTCCTACAGCCGTTCACATTGGGCTGATTCTCAGGCCCCGGTGCCTGGGCCCACAGTGTGGTGCAGACTTTCCCGGTGGTCACTGGTAACAGGAGAATGGGAATGCCAATCCCAAAGGGTGGCCCCAAAGGGGATATGCATTCTGTTACACCTAAGGGCAGCAAATAGATCCAACCCTGGGCGCAAGGATGTACAGGGCAGCCAGTCACCTCTGGAGTCCACTTTGATGGTCAAGAGTCCCTGCCTCCCATCTGTCCCACAAGGTGCTCTGGCTGGTCCTGGCTTGGGAATCCACCTAGTGACAGGGGACACCTGAAAAGCAACCTAAGGCAAGGATGGCTACATCCTCCAGGAGGCAGAGGAAAGTGTAGGTACGGGAGTAAGGCCAACATGAGTCCTTGCTCACTTTCTGGTGGTCATGAATGCTTCAGGCCAGCAGGAAAGCCACTCGCCTGCGGCAGGTACACCACCCTTCTCAACTGCCCTGGCCTGAGCTCCCAGCTCTGGGTGCCCACAGGACAGTGCCCAGTTCTGCAGCGGGCGTGGCGGGCAGTGAGGATACCAGGTGGTGGGTACCAGCTGCCCCCCCTCTTCAGAATTGTCCCCAGACATCATTGCAGCCACTTCCAACAGGCAGTGAGGGCACACAGTTGAGCTCGGGTTGGAGAGAAACAACTGTCCAGCCCAGACCGCGCTGGCACTGAGGAAAGGAGCTAAAGGGCTCCCTGCTGCGACCTCTGCAGGTCAGAGGCGGCCTGGGGCCCTTCCAGGAGCCCCATGCCCAAGGGATGTCAGGCCCTCCTGACAGTGGAGTGTGGCAGGGCCTTTGCTAAAGGTTTAGCCCTGGCCACGTAGTTGGGTGTTGAGGCTCAGCCTCCAGGCAAGAGGCGGTCAGTGGGAACTGACAAAAGCTGTCCAGGGCTCAGGCTGGACTCCTGGCTGAGGGTGCCCACGTTCTGATACTGGGAAAGCTCTCTGCTAGGTGACCCCTGACTGGCCCCAGAGCTATATAGCTCCCACTAGCAAATGACACTGCAGCCTCCAGAGGCTATGAAGCACCAAGGGTCAGAGCAGGGCCCACAGGTCACCTGGGGTGCCCTGGAAAGAGTGTTACTCTGGCTGCCTCCATCCCCAGAATGGGGCTCAAGGATGGCTCTGCACAGGTGGGGGAAGCAGAAGCACCCAGAAAAATATGCTCCAGTCCTCCCTCCACACTTGCAGCTGGGCCTCAGCGTCCCGTCAAGAGGTGGGCAGGGGCACCGGTGCCCAGCCTTCTCCAGGGCCCATGGCCCTTGTGGGGCAAGAGACTGCCAGCGCTGGAAGTCACTGAGTAAGGAAGGCCCAGCTCCTCAGGGCCAGCACAGGAGGCCTCTCCTTCCCGCTGCCTTTTTTGGAGGCCGAAACCTTAGCCTGATCTGGGAGCCAGACAGGCGGCAAACAGCGCATTCTTTTCACATGCAGCCTCCTCCTCCGCTGGGCACCGGAGGGGGAGGGCAGGGCCTGCCCAGGCCTGACCCCAGACTGGAGTTTCAGGGTGTGTGGTCATGCAGGGTTCATGAAGCATACGCATACAGGAAGGTCAAACTGCAGCTGAACTTGGCTGGTCTCTGCTGCGATGGGCAGGGAACTGGACATAGCGGCGAAGTTCAGGTGCAGTCTGAAGTGGGTGCCCAGAGAGAGGGCAGCGGGAAGCGGCACAGGGGAGCGCTCTCCTCTGAGGGGTGGGGCACTCGGAAATGGTCACCCCATGTGCTGTCCACGCACGCCTTTGAGAATAGTCTCCACATCTGTCCAACCTCCACCTCCACCTGTAAGTCCTTGCTGAGGACACGGACATGGGTTTTACTTTAGGGAAGAAGGTCCAGCATGAAGGAGCTTTAGCTAAAACGGGCGCACAGCAGGGCCTGGGGCACAGGTGCACGCTTGTACGCCCAGCACTCACTCTGCACTGAGGCCACGGGTTTCAAGTTCAGGCAGCCCTGACACAGAGCGAGACCGCCTCTAAAAACCAGAAAGTGTGCCAGCACACGGGGCATGGTGACCCGAAAAAGGCCACCCCTGACGCTGGGGCCCTGGAACTCACTCCGCCAGGAGCTCTGCTCTATCAGCACCCAGCCTCCCTCGGGGCAGGAAATGGGCTCTAGCAGATAGGGCAAGCCCCCCCCGCCCCCCCAAGGGGAAACCCCCAGGGTGCCGGCCCAGCTCCCCTGCCCAGGATGAGCACACTGGCACCCAGAAGAGGTGGGCGCGAACAGGACTTCGGCCCTCAGTGTGTCAGGTCTGCCCTGGCAGGCGGCGGGCTCCATGCCGCAGACTCCACCTCTGAAGGTCGTCCCAGTCCTGCTGCCAATGCCGCTGTCACGAATGCGTCGCACTAAGAAGGCACCATGCTCCAGGTCACTTGGGCAAACATTTATTGAGCACCTATCAAGTGCAAGGCACTGTGCTAGGTGCGTGGGAAATATAGAGTGGACACGGACGGTCCCTGCCCGCGAGGAGCTCACAGTCTAGAGGGAGGTAAAACACAACACACATCAGCTGCGGTAACACACAGTGCTGCACGACACCATGAGGCTGCTTCTGGTCAGCACTGGGCGGGGGCATGGAGGGGCCGGGCTGGGCCTCCAAGGAAGAATCTGTGTGGCTCAGTGGACATCTAGGGAGGGGCTCCACAGTGACACTCAGGGAGAGGGGAAGGGCTGGGTGTGATGGGAGCCACTGAAGACCACAGGAGAGAAAGTGGGGTTTCTGGAAGACCCACCTGAGTGCGGGGGTGGTGCTGGGTGGGCAGTTGCGCAAACACGGGGCAGGACATGGGGCACTCAGCAGGAGGCCGGGTGTGGAGCAGCCAAGAGGTGGGGACTGGAGGGCTGCACTGGGCTATGGCTGGACTGGAGGTCGCTGCAAGTCGGGCCCAGCAGTCAGTTGGGGAGAGTGAGGGCCACCGAGGGTGAGTGTGGCTTCTCATGGCATGGTCCAGGGCCACCAGCATGGGCGTGTGCAAAGGCTGCAGGCCACGCTCCTGAACCCACACCTCGGAGAACTCCAGGTTACTGTCTCACACTAACCCCCACAGGTGGCCCACGGTTTGAGAACCAACTGCTGAGAAAGACAGGGGTTAAGGATTTGTAAAAGGAAAAGAAACAAAGAAAAGTCTAGAAGGGAAAGAAATGGGAAAATAAGGTCAATGGTATCGGATACTGTCACTGCCCAGAGTGCATACCAAGACTAAGGACTAAGAAAACCCGGCAGGTAGGTTGCCCCTGCTGACTCTTCCCAGACAAATCTGTGAACCTAGCACTCTAAGGGGCTGAAGCAGGAGGATCTTATGTCTGAGCCCATCCTGGGTAACTTAACAACTTAATGAGTACTTGTCACAAAAAGAAAATATTTTTTGTTTTGTGTTTTTGAGACAGGGTCTCACTATGTAATGCAGGCTGGCCTAAAACTCACTTATGTAGCCCAAGCTGGCTGTGGACTCACATCAATCCTCCTGCCTCATCCCCTGAGTGCTGGGATTACAGGCATACACCACTAGGCCCAGCAGTCTCAAAATTATTTTTAAAAATTTTAAAGGGGTGGGGATGTAGCTCAGTGTGTAGGCCTTCGGTTCAACCTCCAGTACTGTTAAAAAGAAAATCAGGAGAGAGAAAGGGGGAGAGGGAGAAAGGGGGAGAAGGAGAAAGGGGGGGAGGGGGAAAGGGAGAGGGAGAGGGAGAGAGAGAGAGAGAGAGTGTGTGTGTGTGTGTGTGTGTGTGTGTGTGTGTGTGTGTCAGGGTAATAGAGAGGTAGATCATGCAGAAATAGAGGTGAGCAGTTATGACTAAATAAATAACAATTAGGAGATTACAGAGAGGGGCTCAGGGACCTCAGGAGGAGGAAGGTGAGGGCAGGAAGCACTGATGTGAGGTGAAAGCGCCAGCTGCGCTTTCCGTGCACACAGCAAGCCCACAAATCTGACCCTGTCCCTGGCGACATGGTGAGTCTTCCCGACCGTGCCAGATATCGTCCGTGAGGGCTGCAAAGCCCACTGCTCTCTCTCCTGGCTGCCAGCCCAGGGGTCCTCAACACGAGCTTCCTGACAGCCCAAACAGGTCCTCTGCACTCCCAGAGGCAGGAGCCCGCTCCCGTCCCACATCCCCCTCATACAAATGCCAAATGCTGTGCGGCACAGGATGGCCATGCTGCACAGAGGTGGCAGGAGCTACACGGAGAGGACCAAGGCAGGACCATCTCCCACGCCCACCAGCAACAAGGCGAGAAGGGACAGCTGAGGACAGCTTGTCTTCAATGATTTGGTAACCCCGCTTTTAAAATAGTAAAGCAGACATGATGGTTTTCAGAAAGAGCTGTGAGTTACGCTTCACACCGTAATTTATACAGTGATGCTCCTCTGTGCTCCTCCCACTCACTCTTCTTCCCGCCCATGTCCAAAACGGGGGCGGCAGATCTCAGAAAAGCACTAAGGATACAAAGCTCCCAGACTCGGGTCAAGCTCAAACTACTTCCAGAGCCCAGAGACTTGGGAGCCCTCGGCCAGGCTGGCGCTCGCTGGCGCTGGAGGAGTCATGGCCTGGGCAGCTGGCAGTCTATCTCCTGGGCTAAACCCTAGGCCAGGCAGTCAAGACACACCACAGGACAGGAGGCTATGACTGGAGTCACTTCCCTGGCATGCCTCAAACCTCTGCCTCAACTTCCACAACTTCCACAGCTGCCTCATGCTCACTATCTGACCCGAGCAACAACTGATAACCACTTCTGCTTTAGGATGTCCACCCAGGAACCTGGAGAAAACATGACCGAAACACAGTCTGCCCACATGGAGGGCTCAGATTCATCTTCCTAGGGATGCAGGGGCCAAACAGAGCCAACAGGACACAGCCGGGAACACTATGGAATGCCACCCGAGCCCCACACCACGAAGGGCAGACTAGCACCAAGTCCGCTACTCCTCGGTCTGGAATAGGTACCACCCACAGGGAAGACACCCACCGCCAGGGCTGCCTGGGGAGAGCATGGGTGTGGTGCACATAGCCCTTTGAAAGCCCAGACAAGAGTACAGATGTCACGAACCACCAGGGAAGAACCTCACCAACACAAACTGGAGCAACACCCAAAATAGGCAGCACTAACAGAATCAGTTTTAAGAAAGACTTGGGAAGAGATGCCTACAACACTGAAGGGACAAACACCAGAATAGGAGGGCTCTGGGGCGCCCATGGAAGTTGCTAACGCTATTTATTGGCTTGGGTCATCTTGAGAATAGAAAACTTTTTGGCAAAGCTGTACAAACTCCACCTTGGCGCACTTCCCCACAGTCGGGGCTCCACACTAAACTCACACCACGCTGCAGTCCTGTCTGGAGTCAGGGACGTGGAGGCCCCAACTTGTGAGTGCTGTGGCGCTAGGCAAGGAGTACGGGCCTACGTGGCTGCACCCGCTGCGGCCCGCCGCAGCTCCTCTCCTGTGGGGTGGGAGGGCCAGGAGGGCGGGACCACGCAAGCTGGGAGAGGCTAGCCCTGATAGTCTAACTTGGCCCTGGTCATGAACAATGGCTAGGCACAAAGTGCCACCTAGTGGCACCACTTGTCCACTCTCATAAACGGCTCCAACAAAAGAACCCACAGGAGCAAAGCAACCCCAATCCAGGGGAGGTGGGCGGGGAGCACACTTCATGTTAGTGGACAGGACATATTCACCTCAAGAAAATATACTTTAAGAGCAACTGCTTTCCTTAAGAAAGCAACTCTTCTATTTAGAAAGGCTAACCATATCCATTTGTCAATATCCGCTTTAAGGAAAATAGTCTTAAAAAACATAAAAATGTAAATACACTGGAGAGTAACTGCTATTAAACAGTTCTGAACAGGCAGAAAATGTATACTTTTCTCTTACAGAAATGTTAAATCTGTAATAGCAGCATAATTTATATAGAAAAAAGCTGGTTTTGGAAATCCAGGGTTGTTCTTATACACACCTTTCTTCTTCCCTCTGTACAAGGGTGTCTACACGGGGAAGGTCTTCATCAGGGGCTTCCCGCAATCGCAGCCTCCGCACTGTCACCAGCAGCCTCGGCTCAGCAGCGTCAGTCCAACACCATGGCAGAGAGCGCGTTCAGGTCTTTCATGTACGGGTGGGCCACCAGGATCTGGTCAATTTTCAGCCTCTGCTCGGAGTCAGGGAAGATCTTCAGCAGAGCCTCTCTCAGCTCGCTGGTTTCTGCAGGGGACCTCTGGGCAGGCAGGGGCAGGTTGGCCAGGAGCGGGAGGCGGGGCTGCAGAGGGAGCCAGGGGCCCGGGCTTGCTCCCTGAGTCCGGGCCAGAGGCTGGTGGCTGGCGCTGGCTGGCTGGGCAGGGACCCTGAATCCAGGGTCAAACATGCCCACCTTTGGCAGGGCGCTGAGCAGGGGCTGCATGTCTCTGCAGACAAAGTAAGTCCTGGTGAGTTGGGTACGAGATAAACAGAGAGCCTTCTAAAGTATGTGCTGCTGGCTCTGAGGCTCTGGAGGCTGCTCCCTGGCTGCCAAACCCAAGGCCAGACTGCCAAGCAGGGGGGACACACACTCCTACAGAGGCACCATGAGAGGCCCCAGGTAGCACCTCTGGCCTGCCAGAGTGGGCATTGTGCTCCTCTTGAGCTGATCTTATTCTCCAAGAGCGGCTGTCCCAAGACCACACCTATCTGTTTCAGTGCTAACCCAAAGATGCGCACAAGATTTTAAAATTCACAGACTAGCTGGGCACAGCGGCGCACACCTGTAATCCCAGTACCTGGGAGACTGAGACAGGAGGGTGGTCAAGAGTTCAAGGCCACCCTGATGTACACAGCAAAACCCTCTCTCAAATAAATGAAACAAAACACAGATCACGGTGTCCCACTCTTCTGGAGAACCTCATTTCAGGTAGGGCCTGGCTGGTGAGAATTAAAAAGGGACCCACCCTTTGGGCAGAGAGGCAGCCTTCACAGACCTATGGGTTCCCCTGCCTCACAAAGCATGGGTGAGATTCTAGCGCCCACACCTTGTACAAGCACAGGTGTGTGCACAGCAAAGGTATCTGTGTCATTTTTTAAAAATTCCCAGTGACTCTGGCTTGCAGCTGAAAAATGGCGCTAAATGTTCTCAACTTCAAAAGCCTGACTAACCTGAGCATAGTCACTCTCTGGAGGAAGCAGGGCCAGCTTCCTAATCAGCAGACACCCCTGTTAAGGAGCCACAAGGCGAAAGGAAAGGGGCGGGCGGCAGGGTGCCCAGGCCAGGCACCCAGAAGAGGGCTTCCTAGTTGAGGAAAAGGGGATGAACTGACATTCTCCCAGGGTGGCAGGAGATTAAGTGCTCATCTGTGCGTTAAAATGCAAAGGCTCCAAGGGAAAGGGCTTCCAAGATTAGAGCTTCAACTGTGTGGTCTCTGGAGAAGATGCCTCTGTGCAGAGAAAAGCAGAACAAAAAGCCACCACCCGGCACCACCCAGCCCGAGCCCACAGCCCCTAAGGCTGCACACGAAGGGCAAAGAGCAGCGGCAAAGCCTGGGAGGCTGGAAAGCGGGGGCAGGTGCGGCCCTGCGTGCACTCCCCAGCTGGCACCCTGAGAATACCTCCAAAACAAAATGAAATGAAACACAACCTGGGACACAGTGTGTCTTTTTCCTCCTAGATCCCCAGAACACGCCAGTGCAAATACCGCTGGGGTATACACAGAACAGGGTATACGCTCTGCCAGTAAGGCACATAAGAATCTGATTAATAATATTTGTTACCAGAGAATTCTGAAAACAGAAGTAACCACCAGCACTCGATAATCACTATTTTCCTCAAAAACAAACCTGCCACGTGTGGTGGTACATGTCTCTAATTCCAGCACTCTGGGAGATGGAGGCAAGAAGATTCCAAATTCAAGCCTAGGCTGGGCAACTTAGCAACACCCTATCTCAAAATCAGAAAGGGTGGGGATGTAGCTCAGTGCAAAGGCCCTGTGTTCAATCCCCAGTACCAAAAGATAAAACTCAGCCAGATGGTTAATACCTGCAATTCCAGCACTTGAGAAGCTGAGGCAGGACAACAGCAAGTTGAAGCCTACCCTGGGCTACACAGTGAGACCTGGGTTACAGAGTGAGATCCTGTCTCAAAAAGGCCAAAACCAACTGAAACTTCAACAAAGAAAATCTAAAGTTTAGATTTAGGTCCTAAGCTATCAAATAAATTTCAGAAAAATAGCAATACTGGGTTCTCCATTCAGTGATGGTAGGAAGTAACTGTTAGCTCACCAGGTAGTGATTCCTGAGTAGTAAGTAAATTAATATAAGCACAACCTACATAAAGCAAGTGACATGGAAAGTCAAAGAAAAAAGGCATTCACCCACACAAACGCAGCCTACATAGCATTCATAGGAAGTGACCACCAGCCCAGGAAATCTTGGGCTTGAAGAAAATTTAGGTCCCTACCTCTCCTAGGATTAAAACAAAAGGCATAAAAACTCACTATTTGGTCTTTTCAGGTGCTTGCTCGATTGGCCTCCACATATGCTATACACTCACTACATCTACGGTTTTAAAAGAATTAAAATGCCATTTTTAGTTTGCAGAGATAACACATGTATAAAACACAAGGCGTCAGACTGAAACAGACACTGGGACACAGGGTAATGTGAAGCAATACCTCAGAGAGACCTCTTTCTGCAGAAACTCGTCTAATCGAGGTCCGCTCCTTCCCAGAGGGTCATCAGGAACCATGAAAATGTCCCCCACGAAGGTGTACTGGAGCAACCTGCAACACAGAAACATCACAGAACAGAAGAAACCCAACTCTTTGTGGCTGCAGGAACCAAGATGCAGCTCGAAGTAGTTACCCAATTTCAAAGCCATGGTCAGCCTATAAATTCTAAGACCACTTACTTGCCCTAAGGGGGAAAAAGTCCACACTCACATTAAATCATTTTAATTTTTATTTGGACATAGAAAAATTAGTCCAAAAAACTTTTAGCAGTTTTTATTAGACTTTTAGATATTTTTGTAGGCTTGAGAAGATTTTCCTAATGTAACTATGGGATTTAAAGACTTTCTGCTTGGGCTACCACAGGTGCTATCTATGAAAGCTTACTTCTATAATAAAATTGGAATGTGTCCATAGGCACACCCATTGCAAATAACCTTTTTAAAAAGGAAAAGAAGGGCACAGTGGCATACCTATAAGCCCAGCAATGGGAGGCTGAGGTAGGAGGATCACACGTTTGAGGCCAGCCTGGACTATATAGCGGGACTATGTCTCCAAAAAAAAAAACTTTAAAAAAATCCTCAAAAATTAAAGACATAAAATAAAAAGAAAACAATATGATATGTGCAAGAGAAAAGTCCATCAGGAGAGCGCAGTTATTACATGTGGGGCAGGGCTGGGGTACAGTAGTGGTGTTCACACCTCGAATACGTACATGAAGCCCCAGGTTCAATCCCCAGCACTGGGGTGAACAAACCTTGTGCTTACATTTGTTATCCAATCCTGGTTTCTGCTTTGCTTATGCAAATTCTGGATCAATGGATTAGTTGGCATCTCACTCCACCCAAAGCCCCCATGGCACGCCCACAGCAGGCCCAGCAGGGACAAGCCCAGCAGGACTCACAGCTCATCAACTGTGCCCAAAGGTCAAAGACCAACTCCAGGTTCAGATCCCACACCCACAGCTTGCTGTTCTTTTTCTTTTCCGCAACCACCCCCCCCCCCAACAGCTTTGCAACTGTGTATGGGTCAAAATCCCTGAACCAGTTAACCCTTACCTGGGCACTTACAGCAAAGCTTTTTGAAAACTAGTAATTTAGCAAAATTTCAATTCCAGACAAGGAGCAACTGAAACCCCAAATCTCATCATGCTAGTTTATATCTGGTTGTACTTGGCTTGTGTGTTTTCATTTCATGCTTTAAGACTGTGGCATGAATGGCTTATGCCTGGCACTACAGCCATATCATGCTTTTCATTTGCATAACTGGTCAGGCGACACTTGTTAACAAGAAGTCCTACAAGCCAGTGCTCACAGATGTAAAGGCAGTTTCCAGTAGTCTGACGTGTTCACGGGGTCACATGGATGAAAAAATTTACTGCAGCGCAGTGCAACTCTGCACATGACCCCTGTACAGATGATTATGCTGGGCTGCTGAGAGCTCATGACAAATATCAGACACCAAAAGCAGAAACGATCTCTCCTATGCCCCAAGAAGTGAAGCCCTAGTCAGCACACTACTTTTGGTCCTGTCCTTTTGCCGGAGTCGTGTACTTCAAAAGTGAACTCTCAGCAGTCACACGCTCCCTCTTTCACTTCACAGCTGAGAGAGCAGGCAGCCAGGGGTTTGCCGCATCACCCGTGACATGGCAGTCATGGTGGGGACCACTCAGGTGCAGAGCAGCGCGACTCGTCTGCTACTGTCTCCTAGAAGACACACGCAGTGCACAAAGCAGGCCACACGCAGGGCCTCCAGGCAGAGCCAGACAGGCAGCCGGGGCCAATGGAGTCCTTGGCAGGGCCCAAGGCATGACAGGCAAAGCGAAAACAAAACAAACACAGAAGCTTTCTAACTAAAAACAAGTTAGAAAATATTACCTCTTTGTAATAATTTCTCGCCAAGAGACTGACTCAGTCACAAATTCTCTGAAGTTATCATTTGTTACAATTATGCCACCAGTTTTGTCCGCTAAATGTAGCAGAAACCTATAGTAATACAAGAGAGTTTAAAATGAGACACCCCTGGCGTCAACAGACTGTGTTATAAGCAAATAAAAGTACGTCCTCTACTTAGGAAAATCAAAGAATTTAACCCAGCCTGTACAATAGTTTTAAGTCTCTGTCAATTGCAGAGCAACTAGAAATGAATATTTACGAAATTAGTGTTTATAAACAACTTTTCTGTACAATCTAATTTTTAAAAAAATGACCTCAGCTATAATGTACACGTTTCTAGGAAAGTTACACGACCAATACGCAGTGCTAAGAGCATCTGAGGACTGGAGCAGTGTGTGGACCACAGGACTGAGCCAGCCAAGGTGCCACGCCGGTCCTACTGCGAGGCTACAGGACTCGGCTCTGCTGAGCTGCCTGGCACAGTCAGCCTTGCAACTGCTTTTTAAATTCACACGTTCACTCTCTGCTTCGATTTGAGAAGCGATGACAAGAACAGTCATTGTGTATTCTGTGTAAAACAGCCCAAATTTTGGATTTACTCAAAAGAAAGCTACGAAAGGGCACATGGAGATGAAAAAGAAACAATACAGAAGTGTTCTGTTTAATTGCTGGAAGTTATTTCTGCTCACACTATCTTAACAAGAGATTTGTAAGGGTAATGTAAATTTTCTCTCTTAAATTAGGATGACTACGTATGTCTGAGACAATGACAAACTAAATCATGAAAGGTGTAAACAACTGCTCGTAGTGGTAGTGAGTTCCTAAAGAACAACAAAAAACAAAACAAAAAAATCAAAATTTAGTAGGCAAAGTGGCACACGCCTCTAATCTTAGCACTAGGGAGGCTGACACAGGAAAATCCAGCAAATTCAAGACCACACTGGGCTATATACTGAGTTCAGGTCTAGCCTGGCCCACACAGCAAGATCCTGTCTCCAAAGGACAAAAAAAAAACCAAAAAGCCCACACAAACAAAGAGAAAAAGCAACTGCCGGGTGTGATGGTATATTCCTGTAATCCCAGCACTGAGGAGGCTGAGGCAGGAGGATTAGTCTGGGCTATATACTGAGTTCAAGGCCAAGCTGTATTATGTATAGTGAGATTCTGTATCAAAAAAACCCAAACAAACCAAAACTAAAAAACAAACAAACAAACAAAAAAACCCAAGTTTCATTAGTTTCTAGGGTCTTAAGTCCAGGCCTTAGAAAATAAACATGACTTAGTTCTGACGAACATTTTATTTCCAAATTATCTGTATTGGCAAAGAGCAAAGTAGCAATGGCACTCGGGTACTAAGGCTTCTGCAGGTGTGCGCTGCCATGAACAAGACCCAGAGAGCCACACTGAAACCTGCGGCCGTCCATCTGCACCTGTGCCTGAGCTTGCGGTGCCAGGAGAGGTGAGGGCTGTCTGAGCCCAACCCGCCCTTCTGTGGGCGCTCTCCAGGACCTGCGCACACACTGTCTCCCATGCGTGGGCTGCTCCTCCACATCAGTGATTCTCCCCACCCGACCTGGTCATGCAGAGGGCTGTGCCAAGGCTCAGATCCGAGCTGTCCCAAGGTCTTTGGTGTGGCGGGACCAGAGCACGGCGCATGCTGCTCATCAGCCGATGCACCCACAGATGAGCGCAGTACCTGAGTGTGGTGGCCGTGGGCCCCCACCGAGGGGTCCTGCGCTCCTGCCCACACCTCCCTCTCTGCTCCAGGCTGTGCATCCTCTCCACCACAGCCTCTGCTGTGCCGCCCCTGCCCAGGAGCCAGCCAGCCACAGACTGACACTGAGCCTAGGAAAGCTCTCTTCCTTCATGTCGTGGGTGCAGGGATTTTGTCCCAATGATAGGCAAGTGACTAGACGTGTTGTTGGTGTGAGGACCCATGTCTGCGGTGCTCCCAAGTCACCTTCACCTGGCATGGCTCTCTTGAAACCAAATGCCCACTCCCTAGCTTGAGTCACAAGCTGCACTACTTTCAGTAGCGCTGGGGAGAACTTGGGGAGGAAAGAACAAGCAGCTGCCGCTTAGCTGCCGAACGCAGACAGCACTCACTATGGCTCATGTCAGTACATGCCACTGGTTAAACTGGAAGGGTCTCACTGGGTGTGGTGGCACATGCTTATAATCCTAGCTACGTGGGAGGCTGAGGAAGGATCACAAATCTGAGGCCAGCTTAGGCCGTAATGAGGCACTGTTCTCAAAATGTCCTGGGGCGGGGAAGAAGCTACGTGGTGAAGTGCCCCACGGCACACGGCCTTGCGTTACCGACCTGCTATCCTTTCTCTCCCTTGACACACACTGGAGGGAGAGTGCGGCACCACCATGTCCCCAGAACTTAAGAAGCTGGTGGTTAACAGTCAGGAAAGGTTTTAGGAAAGACATTTACAAAGTGTGGACTAAGTTTTAATGCCTCAGAAGCACCAGCATTGCTGAGCCATCTACCAGGGGAAGAACCCGAACTTGCTTCTCTCAGAGTCAGCTGAGACAGCTTGCACGGTGTGGAGGAAATCCAGAGGACAGGCATCACCATGCAGACCCAGTGCCTGGCCATACCAGATGTGGGCAGGAGATGACCCTGAAAGCCATGATCTTTCCCACCCTCCCTTTTTCTTTGGCCTCTGCTAAAAAGACAGGGTCTTGCCCTGACTGGTGTCACATTTCTGGGCTCAGCCTCCAGAACAGTGGGTGACAGATGTGCCCCAGCGGACCCAGCAGAAACACTGAGGGCTCCACATGAAGACAAGACAGGCACAACTTTCGACGTGTACCAAAAAGACGACCCTAAGTACCTGCCTCATACACATTTTATTAAAAACAAAAAGCTCTAATAGCTTCTTTTGTGATATTCCTAAACTCACACAGCAAAAACTGTTAAGCACACAACCTTAATAATCATGGACTATGAAAATCCTCGAGCCCTTTGAGCCCAAACCACCCACAGAAAGGCCCTCCCCAACCACCCAACTCCAGAAAGGAAAACCTCTCATACCTGTCATCATGAGACGCAATTCTTTCTCCAAAGACCATCCGAGCAGGAGTTAGAGATAATATTCCAAGCTCCTGGAGCTGGGTTAGGAAGTGCTGTTCTGTTCATGGAATAAGTTGAATACACATATTCAGAAAAAGGCTCTCTTCCCAGATGGTAAATGAAAGTACACCTACATGAATGCCTGCCATGGGGAGTTGTAAACTTTTATTCTATTGACTCAGTTTTACTAATTCACTGGAAAGGATAAAAGATCCAGTAAAGCCTACACTAAGGCAAATGCAAAGTATGAATTTACTTTTGTCTTGTTTTGTTTTGAGACAGGGTCTTGCTATATAGTGCAAGTTGGCCTTGAAGTCACTTCTGTAGTCCAGGCTGGCCTCAAACTCCTGGCAACTCTCCTGCCTCAGCCTCCTGAGTGTTGGGATTATAGGCATGTGCTACTATGCCTGGCTCTTGGCTATGTTTTTAAACATAAAAAGACTCAATCCACTTGCTTCTTAAAACATAAACCTATGTTTAGTGAATCTTGCCATTAAGACTTTTTCCAAAGCCACACTCCAAGCAGCAGAGGATAGAGAGGGCAGACAGAGTTGTACAGTGGGTGGACATGGGACCGGAAAGTGTACCCACAGGTGCAGTAGGGGACAGAGCTATTTCCTCTCACTGTGTCAGTTCCCAGAGAGGTGCGTGCTGCTAACCAGAAGTCTGTCGCCATCTCCTCCAGCTGCTGGCCAGACCTGATTATCTTTAGAGCGTTGTTGGTGACACCGAGGGCCCTGGGCATATTTCAGACACCCAGTAATGAGTGTCTTTTTTTTTTTTTTGGTACCTGGGGTCGAACTCAGGACCTTACAGTTGCCATGCAGGTGTTTGTGCCACTGAGCTATATCCCTGGCCCCAGAAACCCAGTAATGAGCAAGAGAAGCTCACTACCTTCTCTGCAGTGGCACCAACACTGGCCCAGACTGAAGTGTCCACAGAGTTTGACCCCCAGAACCACACAGTACACAGCATAAGTAGACTCAAACTCATGCAGGGATCCAGCTGAAAATCAGCCACAGAAATAGCAGATCTCCTTCGCTCTTCATGTGCCTTCCGTTAGGACACACACTCTCCAAACTGAAGCAAGCTGGCAGCGCTCCAGGAACCTCAATAGGGCTGAGCTTGACTGCCACCCATCCACCTTTTCTCCCTGGATGCTGAGGTGCGAGCCGCCTACACAGCCCTCACCCATCTTCCTCCAGGGCCTGGTCTGGCTGGACTACTTCAGGACCGACACTAAGTTTAATTCTTTTGTGTAGCCTGCACATAGGCCATGAAGCTCTGTGATCAACAGAAATGGTTTATGCTACTAATTAGGCTACTGAGAAGACAACGCAACAGCCAAACTTAACAAGGGGCCAACTTAACAACTGGGCTTTCCAAAACACTATTTCAGCAGAAATCCAGCCTGATGGAGGCCACAGTTTAATATTTAGAAAGTCAAAAAAATTGTTGTCAACCAGACATGGTGACACACGCCTACAATCCCACTACCTGAGAGGCTGAGGCAGGAGGATTGCTGGGAGTACAAGAGGCCATCCTGGGCTATAAAGTGAGTCCAAGGCCAGCCTGAACTGCATAGCAAAACCCTGTCTCAAAAAAATAATTGTGGTATCCAATAAACTCTAACACAACTTTGCAAAAACCATCTAACTTTCTCCCCTCCCTCTACCTTTTGTACTGTGACACTGTGACACTCTCTTCAGCAGATTCTACAGAAGTTGGAGCAGATTTACCACTCCGTGGTTAATGCTGCTGGCTGTTCTGTGTACGACCCCGCAATCAGAAGCCAATTATTACCCGCCTGATCAGGAATCTGGAGAAAGCAGCTGGCTCACCTGTCACATTGGGGTCCCGTCTCGTTCTCCACTGAGGGACAAATACAGTGATGTTTCTGTTGCCAAGCTTCCAAAAATATTCAACTGCAATTGCAATTCCACGACAAGAAAAGAACTTTTTCAGACCATGGCTAGAAGAAAAGTAAAATTTACTTCAGTTTAAAGCATGCTTAGTATATAAGTTTTAAAGCAAACCATCAACAGAGTGAAGAAACAACCCACACAATTAGAAAAAAAATTCTGCCAGCTACATCAAAGGATTAATATCTAGAATACTTAAAAAAAAAAGAGCCCCTCCCCCAAAGACCCTATCCAAAAATGGGCATCTGAAATGAACAGGCACCTCTCAGATGAAGTAGTAGAAATTGCAAATATATATATGAAAAAATGTTCAACATCACTCGTCATTCAAGAGATGCAAATTAAAACAATGTTGAGATTCCATCTCACTCTGGAAAGAATGGCTGCCATCAATAAATCAACTAAAAACATGCTAGGGAGGCTGTGGGGGCAGGGAGGAACCCTTTGCAATGTTGGTGGGAGTGTAAACTAGTACAACTACTATGGAAATCAGTAGAAATCCCATTTGATCCAGCTACCTCCCAACTAGGTATCTTCTTAAGGACACCATATTATGGTGACACATGCACACTCATGTTTACTATAGCAAATTCATAACAGCCTAGGCCTACTGACAGGTGAATGGGCAAAGAAAATGTGTGTCTTCACAATGAAGCACTGTGCTACCACAGAGAAGGGTAAACTTGAGTCATCTGCAGGAACATGGGTGCACCGTGAGGCAGTAACATTAAGTGCAGCAAATCAGACACACTACCTTAAACATCACATGGCTTCTCTTACATGAGAACCCCACTCTATAAGTAAAGTGCAAACTAAAGAACAGATAGTAAGTAATGGCAAGATTGATCTTTGGCACATGGGAAAGGAACTGAAAAGGGCGGGTATTAATATATAAAAGAGGGCTGTGGAGTGCTGTGTACATGCACCACGTCCCTACAAAGAACATGACTGCCATGTAACACAAACATTAAAAAAAAAAAAATATATATATATATATATATAAACATACATATACATACATACATATATGTGCAAAAAATGTATCTAGAAGGCCAGGCGAAGTGGCACTTGCCTGTAATACCAACACTTGGGGGACAAAGGCAGGATTGCCCTGTTTGAGGCCAGCCTGGCCTACACAGTGAGACCCTATCTCTAAAAAGCCCCCGAAATCAATCAATCAATGAACCAATCAATCTAGGAGAAGGGGACTAAGAGGTGTAGGGATGGGGAGGGAGGTGAGGGACTTAAAAAACAAAAAGAAAATTATGTGTCCTGTGCATGTGCCAACTCCTCATAAAGAACGCCATCATAATGCACTATAAATGTATACCAATAAAAAATAAAACTAAAAATAAAATAGGAAAAAAATAAAGCATAAGCTTCTCCATGAAAAGGTAAAGGCCACATTTAATAGAATACCTCAAAACACAATCCCCTGTGCTACTCCTGCCTTTGTGGGCATGTAGTGCTACAGCCTGCTACTTTGCAAAGTGAGGACAGGACCAATTGGAGAAGCTGTATCTTTAATAGTCTTGTTTTTTCTTGTATTTTGTCAGGTCGATTTATTTAACTGGGTGTGCTATTTTGGTAGAAGGCAATAGGTTCCATAGTAATACTTGTTTATTACTGCATTTAAGAGTTTTATTGTTTGGCAGTCCTGGAACCCAACGTCTTTGTACTGTTATTTCCCCAGCCCTTTTTCTATTTTTTATTTCGAGACAGGCTCGCTTAAGTCTTTAAATTGCATGGGCTGGGATCAAAATTGGAATCCTCCTGCCTGATGCTCCCAGAGTGCTGGGATTGTGGACACGTACCACCATGTCCACATTTAAGAGTTCATTCTTTTACAGAGAATCCACTACTTCTAAGTTCAATATGCTGCTGACAGAGCTGTGAGGGATAAAGACGTGATGTGGTTGTCACCACCTCCAGGGCCAAGGCTACCACTGCCTCAGCCCGGAGAGACTGTGCCCAGTGCCCGGCTTCCAGGAGCACTGGAAAGGTAAGGGTGAGATATGAATGAAACTAATGGGTGCAAGACAGGTGATCTGTTGTAAGAAGCAGCGAGGAGAAGTAACAGAATTAGGCTAGGTCAGGGTCATGCACTTTCCTGAAGGGGTCGGCACGGTCTCCGCCCTCCCCTTGCTGCCCTACACCAGTGAGGAAGCTCGGAGTATGGGGGTTTGAAAAAGCATCTCCTCAAATAAATCTCTTAAATATAACAAAAAGAAAAAGAAAATACTGTCACAGACACGGAGCGAGTGTAGATTCCTGCTGGGGAGGACAACCCTCACAACACTCTGGTGCAGCGCGGCAGCTTCCTGCCCCAGCCAGCGCCCTGCCCACTGTACCCTGTGGGTGTCAGCTGTGCCCTCATCCTCGTCTTCCAGACCAAGAGGTACAGCATGCAGCTGAGGGGATGGCAGATTCGCAAGAGCTGCTACGAGCTCCTCTTAGAGCAGCTTGCAGCTTGCACCCGCCCTCCTAGAACCGCAAGACTGCAGGAGAGTCAGGGAGTTTAGCTTGGCAGCACAGCGCCTGGCTGGCAAGTGTGAGGTTCTGAGTTTCATTCCCAATACCAAAAAAAAAAGAAGACTGCAGAAGTGGCCCTTCCAGTGGGCTCAGGGAAGCAGATACATCCATTCTTGATAAAATGATCTGGAGTCCTCTGTTCACCTAAAAGCATCCAAACATGGCAAGAGTCTAATAACATGACATCTGTTACTGGAAAAAGAGACTGGGGGGACAGTTTTTAATCTTTAAAAGAGGATGAACTGGTTGGACGTGGTGGGAAACCCCTGTAATCCCAGCACTCAGGAGGCTGAGGCAGGAGGACCATTGTGAGTTCGAGACCAGCCTGGGCTACAAAGTGAGCTCAAGGCCAGCCTGAACTGCACAGTGAGACCCTCTCTCAAAAAGACAAAAAATAAAATAAAATAAAATAGGAGAAATCATGTATTAGTCTAACTCCTTAATAGTTAATGTCACCAGCCCCAATGTGATGCCCCAAATACAACAGCCTGCTAGCTCCTGGGAAAATCTAAGAGCGCATGTGTTTAGTTCTCCAAAGGATATACCCTTCAAGGAAATGCACCAAAATGGCCTGTCAAATGCTTTGTGTTTTTCAACAGACAAATGTGTACCGCCCACATGCCTCCTTTCCAGCCTAGCTACATAGAAGTATAAAACCAGCCTGAACTATACAGTAAGACTCTGTCTCAAAAAAAAAGAAAAAAAAATACCAAAACATGTTTTCCATATCATGGCAGACACACAACTAAATGAAGCATGTCCAAAGCAGAGGACAGGTGACAGCTGATTAAAACCAAAAAAAAAAAACAAAAAAAAACCCCCACTCAGCACACCTGGAAGCCTGGCACTCTGGAAGCCCGACACAGGAGGATCAAAAGTTCAAACCCAGCCTGGATACCTGAATGACTTGGCAAGACACTGTTTCAATGTTTAAAAATAAATAAATACAAAAGGGCCTGAGATGTAGCTCAGTGCAAAGGCCCTGGGCTCACAGCAGACAAGACAGTGTGGGGGAACGGAGAACGCCCTTTCCAAGTCACGCGACAGAGTGATTTCCTCCCTTCATGTCCCTCACACCAACAGCCACAGAGCCTGCTAGAGAAGGATCAGAGTGAGGCTCGGCGAAACACACCGCTCCACCAAGTGAAGGGGCAGACCTCCTCTGCAGGAAAACCGCCGCCCCAGACAAGTCAGGTGCTCTTTTACTGAAGTTTCAGGCTGACGGAGCCCCAATGTTACTTGGCCATGCTGCAATGTCTAGCTGCCAACCGCAAACAGTTTCCATGACTCATCACTGGACTCACTCATGGTGCCGGGAAAAACCCAGTAAAGATATGCATAGCCAGGCAGCACAGGGAAAGGCGGTCTGGAATTTCTCACAGTGGAGAGGAGCTGTACACAACAAGTCACACCAGGCAGCTACAGAAAGGAAGCTTCGGCTTTGCACAGACCCAGGAATGGTGAACCTGAGCCGTGCTGGGTGCGCCTACTCCACCCTCAGGTCTCATTGCTTAAGGATTCAGGTTCCCTTTAACTACTTCCCCAACCAGTTGGGTCAAGTGTGTGAGGTTTACTCAGCAGAACTTATGCAACCCAGCACTTCAGTACGCAGGGATGCTCAGTCCTGAAAATTTGGCCTCCACATCTGTGGGAGGGGCCAGTGAGGCTGCCCAGAAGAGAGGCAGGTAAGGCCCAGACCTCTACACAACACTAGACAGGGCTTCAAGCCTGTGTGATGTGATCCAAGCTACAGGAGCCCCTGCCTCCAGAACTGGTACGAGGAGATCACATGTTTTAAAATAATGCACAATACCTGATGCATGACAGGTACTTCAAGATTTAAACTACTTATTTCATTTAATAATATCCTCAGTTAAAATTTAAGCTGATTATTAGAATGGTAACCACGTCTGTAAAAGAGTAGAGTCCTTTAAAAATCTTAATCTAGGGCCAGGGATGCAGCTGAGCTGCACAAGTTCCTGCCTGGCAAGCACAAGGTCCTGAGTTCAATTCCCAGTACCAAAAACCAACAATAAAAATCCTAATCTTTTGGGCTGGGTGTGGTGGCTTCAAGTGTGAGGCCAACATGGACTACACACACATAGCAAGACCCTTTCAAAAAACAAAACAAGAGGACTTCCGGAAAGATGGCGACCGGGTAGGCAGCAGAGAGAGAACCTCCCAGAGGATTACCACCCAAACAAT